>JAQGAZ010001430.1:0-29908 GCA_034692225.1 Polydesmus complanatus
TAACGTGGATATACTTTTTCCTGGACCTGCCGGTATTCGACGACGCAGGGAAACTTATATAGGTAAGAAGTCGATAACCCCCGTGCAATGTTCTTACTTTAAAATTTCTAAAGCTTCTCCGGAACCCGAAAAGAGAGGACAAGAAAATTTGAACAAATCGAACGTTGAGCACATTCATCTAATTCAGGAAATGTTAGCGATCATTTGTAGCAATAAAGATATGCTCACAGTCGATGAATTTGTAGAAATATACCAGGTTTCATTTCCCTTTTTAATTTTAGTTTTATATGTCTTACTTCTTTAGTTTTTTTAGGAGGAATATCAAAGAAGTTTTATTCTTAATGGTACTAACCTTACTCCAATGGCGATAATTGAAAGATTTCCTGATTATTTCGTTCTTCAGTATTTTAACGTTTGTGAGTTTCGTTTTTTCTGTTATATGAGGATATAAAAAAAATTAATTTTAACGGATTTTAGTGAAACTTTCTGCGACACAAAAAGGAAAAGATCTTTACCAAGCAATGGTTGACCAAGATAAAAACTTTAAGGTAAGTAAAGGGATGTTATAGTAGGTTATGATGTAACAAATTTTGTTTGACTACTCGTAGCTTAAAAATGTGAGGAAAAAAGAACGAATTGTTAGGAACATTCCGGCTGATGCGGTTCTTACTGTAGGCGAAGATATCGCACCATATCCGTTACCCGAAGACTTCAAAGTTGGGAATGTCTATGAGATTCATATCAGTAGTGCTGAAGATCCCAAAAAATTTCGCTTCCAGTTTGAAGACGCGCAAGAAGATTTGGAAAAACTTTACGACGACGTGAAGTAAGTTTAATGCAGACGAGATAATTTTTTTTGTACTTAATTTTTTTATTTTAGTGATTTTTATAATGATGACACTGCATCTAAAGATTACATGGGCTATTTAGAACTTTTGCAACCCGGAATGCCTTGCATTGTTTATTACGACCGGTGTATAATGTGGAATCGAGGGATAATTTCTCGCATCAGTGGAGGAGACGTATCTGTAAGTATTGCAGAAACAACCGAAAGTCTTATTACCAAATAATATTTGGATTAGAAACGCGTGAAAAAATGCATGGCTTTTATTTTTGCAATTTGGTTATCCTTGAGTAAAACTCAGAATTACCGATATGAACTAATAATTTACTCGATAAGAATATTTGTTTCTTTTTATTTAGGCTGTCCTATTCGATTACGGAAACTCGGTAACCGTTCCACTTGGGAAGATTAGACTTATGAAGTAAAACGCAGTTTTGTTAAAACATTTTTAAAGGTTTAATAATTGTGATGTAAAAATTTAGGAAGGAATTTTTGAAGTTTCCAGGTTTTTGTTTCCAAGCTTGTACGTACGGGATTAGCCCCACATTCAAGGTTTGTACATGTATTTAAAATTAATTAATTAATTAATTAAATTTTTTTATAGGGCGTTTGGTCATCAGAAGCAGTAAAGATGTTTTACGATCTAGCGAAGGAAAATAGTACCTTAGATGCTAAATTTGTAACCACAGAAGTATACACAATAATCTTGAAATATTTAAATTAGCATGTCAATTTTTATTTAATTTCAATTGCAAGAGACCTTACCAACTCATTCTATATGTAAATGATAATGGAAGGCGGGAAAGTATAGCCGATATTCTTATAAAATATAACCATGCAAAACTTTCCGTTCCTGTAAATCGTGAATCTCAAAATATGCCACCTCGGGTAGAATCTGTGCCTTTGGGTATTCATCGTCCGCTCTCAACGGCATCGAGTATATGCAGCTCGCAAGATGAAAGATATTCTGCAACCAATAGGTATTGAAATTATTTGGTTAACTTATTTATTTAAATCTATATATATTTTTTTAAAAACTATAGTGAGAGTCCAATAAACTCTATGAACAAGCCCAGTGATAAGCCTATTTGTCTTATTCTTCGGTACAATTTGAATTGAACTTTACTTGAACTTGTATTAAAATAATTAATTTTTGCAGTTGTACGATTTTCGGAAAATCATTTCGGGTGGTAAACTTAGAAAAATCATACTATATCCTCGCTCCAGAAGTCTCCCAATCGCTTCATCACATGGAAATCGTGGAATTATTTGTAAATGCTTTCCTTCGAAAATCTGTATAGTATTTTTAATAGATTTGTTATTGTTTAAATTGATTTAGTTGAAACTTGACAATAATTGTCACATCGTCCGAAAATCGGAAAATTATGCTCTATTTAACAAAGTTAAAAGGTAAAAACTACAGTATTTAACTTTGATAAATCATAATTTACAGTAGTTTAATAAAATTATTTTCCCCACTTTAAATAGCGATTTAGGAATCACAGAAGATTGCGATATTAGATTAGTTGAAGTTTCCAAGTAATCTACAATTTTTACATAAGAAATTCAATTTAAAATTAATTATTTTTGTATTTTTTAGAGTTTTAGGTGTCATCAAATCGATGTCAAAATTCTACACTGAGTTCGCCACCCAATTTGAAGAGTTTGTCAACTGTGTTACTTAAAAATTTTTTTTGTTATCATGAGTTTTTTTTTTTACATGAACCTTAGGAGTTTTAGGTTTAATACCCTAAAGTCTGCATTTATTTTAAATGTAATGTAATGCATTAATATGTTTTGTGAAAACATTCATTTGTAAAATTAAATGTTTCATAAGTTCGTTTAATTTTTTTTTAACATTTTCATTCTTACTTTTTCAATTTGAAATATATAAGTTTGTTCACATGAAATTTAATAAAACATTGTGTAATCTGATAAAAGAAAAAAAGTTGAACTTTTATTGTGGAAAAAAATACACCTTTATTAATCTTGGACAAAATCTGTAAATTATATTGGAAAATGTATAATTTATTAATTTTGTTATTATAATTGCGACGACCTACTTTCACTTAATTTTATCCACTTTTCATCTGTGCAAGCTGAAAGGAAAATTAAAGAGGTAAAAGCATTCATGTGAATACAATGTTCAAGAATAATAGTGTAATTTTATCTTACCAGCTTTTTGGTCTTTTTCTAGTTTCGTCAAATGATGAAGCACGTTATATGCAGCCGCATTATGAAGGTGTTCAGGAGTATCCTAAATTACAAGAAATTGAAGATAATACTGTAAATGCGGTAATTACATTAATTATTTTTATAACACGTACTTTATAGACTATTTTAACGATCTCCGTCACCGTTAGTGGAGTACAAAGAACGTCAAGAATCTGCTTTTCCCGAGCTAAACGATGTGAAATGTACTCTCGAATTTTATTCGATGCTTCGGTAACCACTGGTCCGTGTCCCGGATAGAGCAAACTTGGATTAATTTTTAAAATAATATCCAAAGATTTCATATAAGTGTGTAAATCTTCAAACACCTACGAGGTAAATAAAACCCACTGCAACTAACTAAAAAAATAACAATTAACAAATTTCTTACAGCTGATCCCTCTCCCAAAATGCAATCTCCACTGAATACGGCATTTTCATCTTCAAGATAGACAATGACGTGGTCGTCGGTGTGTCCCGGAGTATGAAAAACTCTCAACGATGCTCCATCAGTAACGATCCGATCGCCGTCTTTCAAATATTTGTACTTGACATTACCCTCAGCTGACTCGTCATTTTCCGACTCCCTCTTGAATTTCATTACGTCGCAACCTTCTCAGAAGAAAAAAAACCAATTCAGCGGCTCATAAAAAATAAACTCTCCAAAGTTTACGATGAGTAAACATTTTAATTACTTTGAACAGCATCTCCTATGTCTTTAAAGATATTGCCGATTCCGCCAACGTGGTCCATGTGCCAGTGAGTTAAAATAATATGTTGCAGTTCAACCCCTCGCTCTTTTAGCACATTCCGAAGGCTTGATATGTATTTCGGGACATTCGGTTCCCCGGTATCCAAAAGAACGCGTCTACAAAAATTAAATATCTTTAATTAATTCCCCAATTTTAAATTTAATTTTAAAGCGCGTATTATACCTGGCACCAGTTCCAATCAAATATGTATTGGTCCCCTGTAAGGTCATCGGTCCTGGATTACATCCTAAAATTCGTATAACTCGAGAAGATAGTTGAGAAACCAGTGGTATAGCAGAAGCCATTTCTATATTAACTTTATCGCTTCAAATTGGTCAAAGAGATATGGAAGGCACAATGATCTAAATTCTAAAGTTTATGGGATTATCGGAATATCAACAAACATCAGCTGATTTGGATTTAAAATGACGTTCGGTGACGTCATGATATTGTATGGAAAGCCGTCACCAAACTTTGCGCAACGCTTCGTTTGTACTGTAATAATATTGGTATGGTCTCTCATAGTTTAATCGTGAGAAAATGGCCAGTTGATTGAAAAAAGCTCGTAGGAAGACTTTAGAAAAAAGCGTTTAGGAGAATGAGTTTCAATGAAATTTAATATATTTTTCTTAATTATATCTTCAATTTGAATCCGTAATCGATCTAAATGCAGTTATGTTCAGAGTAAGTCTTTATTTTAATATAATTATTAAAAGACTAGGGCAAGGGCAAGACTGTATTATGTCTTGATTTCCTCCTAGATTGAATTATCTCGTTGAAAATGGTTGCAAATTTTCCGAATACTTAAATTTATTAAATATCGTTTGTATTTCAGTCTCGACAGGGGCTTGTGATCGCGAGTGACTGTAAATGTAAGAATCAGTGCATGCGATTGCACGTAACGCCTGATTCCTTGCTCTTACAAACCGATTCGAGCATCCGATACTCGTCGTCGCAACTGTCAAAATGTGCCGACAACTCAACAGGCGGTCAATTAAATCCTATATTAAATTCTCAAGTAACATTTTCTATTAATAATTATTATTATAAACAACTAAAGATAGTATTTTCGCTCTTTAATTTGTTTAGAAACGAATCGTAACCTTGAAGCGAACCAAATCTCTCGGTCTGGGAATTAGCATTAAGGTAGCCTAATTCAGCACTGAATAAAATTCCTATTATTTCTTATGCATGAATGAAAAATTTGTAATTTGATGTTAGGGAGGCTCGGAACACCGTCTTCCCATTTTAATTTCCAGAATAACGTGTAGTATTGAACCGCCGGAGCAGCTTTTCGTTGGAGATGCCATATACAAAGTTTGATTTTTGAAAGGATTCATTTATCGGGGGAGAAAATAATGTTGTTTACACCTTTCTCTCGCAGGTTAACGAAGTGAATTTAAAAGGTTGCACTCACGACGAAGCCTTGAATATTTTAAAATCCGCCGAGGGACCACTAGTCACACTCACAGTCAAACACTATAAAGAGGCTGCTCCATACTTAAAAAGCTGCTGTAATATCTTAGACACGAAATTTACTAATTACCGGTAATGTTTTAAATTTTGGTGTGTTTTATTCTAGTGAAAAAGAGAGTTTCTTGTATGTTCGACGACGATCAAGATACAAAATGGCTCGATTTTCTGTCCATTCCTCTCTTAACAGCTAATATACGTAGACGTTTACCTTCCATAACTCAGGAAAATGAGTAGGCCTACGCGATTCTGTTATAATTAATTAGTATGGTAGTATGGTTATTTGTTGTTTTTTGTTTAGTTATACGTTTGAAGTTTACGGTTCGGAAAGGGTAGCTGTAATTCGCTGCGAAGATGAAAAAAATATGAACGGTTGGATCAAACTTATTGCTAACAATATTTCCGAATTGACCAATCAACAAGTGATGAATTTAAGATTAAAATTTACCGGATATCATTTATTTATTAAATTTTACATATTTTTTTGAGACAGATCAAAGCTTTCAATAACGTTTTAAACGTCGGCGATCGAATTTTATGGATGGGTTGGGTGGAAGAAGCCCAACAGCTGCAACATCTATCAAAAATAGCTTGGAGATCAAAATATTTGGTTGTGAAAGGCGAAGAAATTTTTCTGCTTTCGTCTATTCCCGTAAATTTTACATTCCGTTCAATATTATTTTATTTATAAATTATGAACTTTTATTTATTTTGTTTTGTTTTAGGTTCACGCAATTGTAAAATTATGGCCACAAGCGGAATTGCAGTTAAAGGTCTACCAAACCGCTCTAAATGTTATCAAGGCAAATATTGATAAAAAGTTTAATAAAAATAATGTTAAAATTGTTTCCCTTGTACGATTTAGGATTTAAACGAAGATTTGCAGCGGCGTAATTGTTTTTTATTGCAAACGGGTAATGGTAAAGCTTTTACTTTGTCTTTGGAGCTTCCCAATTCTTTAATTAAACTCGAAACTGCGTGGCATAGGGCCATCTACGAATCCGTAACAAATCTCAGCGTAATTTAATTTTCTATTTTACTAATGAAATGGTTAAATTTAACGGAGTGTATGCTTATAATTTTAGAGTAAAACTTTTAGTGTGACTGTGGAACGTAAAACAGCAGCCTTAACACTCGATTGGAACATCGGGTTTGCAATGTACGATCCTGAATCGAAGGCAAGTCGTGTTTGTTATCTATCTTACAAAAATCAAGAGAAATGGTTGAAGTTTAGAATTTACCAATTTTAATTAATTTAAAAGAATAAAATATTTTTAAGAACATATTTTTTCAAATTACAGTATTTATTTTTTTGATATTGTAGAGTTATTTGTGGCAGTATCGATTTTCTCAACTTAAAAGTTCTTCTGATGATGGAAAAAGTCGCCTTAAATTGCATTTTCAGCCAGAAGAGGGTTCGGAAATTGAAACGAGAGTAGGTTTTGTTCGTTTAGAAAAAAATTATAAACATTTTAAACTTGATTCTTATTTTTTTTTTTTTTTTTTTTAGGAGTTGGAGAGTGAGAATTTATCCGAATTACTATATTGTATGCATGCTTTTCTTACCGCAAAAGTAGTCTCGGTGGATCCAAATTTTACCTTTTGATAATATCCATTTATGTAATTTATTTATTTATTTGTTTTTGCAAGCATTTTCCATATCAAAGTTTATTTATTACATTGTATACTATGGAATTGATTTAAATGTTTTAGAGAATTCTAGTCAGTGGGTTAGTAATTTGTCATTTTATTTATTAAAATGTTTAATTTTAAGTTTAACAAGAAATTTTTGTTTTCGTCTTATTTTAAATTGTTTAAAATACATATTATTTTTAGGTGATCTTAAAGTCATAGCTTATTAAAAAGAAGAAAATGTACTAACGCGTGAGTAAACTACCTTAATCGATTAACAGGTGCACTTTTGACGTACCGTATGACAATACCGGTAATTTCGATTTTAAAGATTTATAGGTCAGATTTTAGTTTTTAAAACACCTTTAAGTGTAATAAATCTAAAAATTTTATATGTTTTAGCAAAAGGTGAATTTTGAATCCCACCAGTATGGTTACCCATGTGTCCTCAATCACAGAAATGTAAGTCAAAAATTTAAAGTATTAACATCTATTAAATATTTGACAAAACAATATTCTTTTTTGAAATAATTAAATGCATTAATTATTTCTTGTCTCAAAAAACAATTGAATCAATTTTTATATAATTTAGTACGAGTAGCCAACAAGATGCTTACAATAGAAACGTTATTATCATCAACAATAACATTTTTTATAATTAATTTAAACGCGTCTATATTATTTTTACAAGTGCACTTTTAAAACTACTCTATTAAATTTCGACAATTTATTTTATAAGACAATTATTGGCAAACAGCTGTTACACATTGTAGAAGTGGCGAAATAGATATGGTATGTAATTATTGTTCTTGTGGAACTCACGTGACATCTAAAAGCAATAATTCATACGTGAAAATGACACTCACAATCTATAACAATTAACCATTAAAAAAATGATTGCATAATTAATGACCATTAAAATTGAATAATTTTACGGCGAGAAAGAAGCGACGGTTTATCACAAACATTTTCCATCCCGTGAAGCCAATATCATTGTAATTAAGATGATCAATAAATCGATGAACCTTCAAAATTAATTTTAAATAAAAAATAAAAAAACATTCATATACCGGTACCAAAATATTTAAAAATTATACTTCGATATTGAATGATTTAGATGGACAATTTAATAAGTAGATAAGTGGGTCCCTTGCCTTAACCAAATTATTTTTTCAATAATTGTATATTAAGAAAAAATATATATTTTTTTAAAAAAAAATTTGGTGGTTAAAAATGTCAATTTGATTACCTGATCATAAAAAGCAGAAGCAGAAAATGTAACTGCAATTATTCTTCCCACAAGGTGCGCAAATGATGTTATGATGTAAACAATTTCTAAAGCCGTCTGTGTCTCTATTCTACGTCAATAAAAATAATAATTGACAACATTAATTTCATTATTAAACTTAAATGCCCATTCGCATTTTTTAAAGTCAAATTAATTAGTTCGAATAAAAATGAAAGCTATGACGTAAGCGTAAAATAAAACAATTACCTGACTCCCATATAAATTTGTTTACACAAGAAAAATACATTAATACCGTAGGATAATAAAAATATTGGAGAAATATGATCATCAAACATTTTTGCTAATTTGCATAAACACTGATGATCTTCTCTAACGACTTTCCAATTGATCGTCAACTTCCGGTCGGCCCCGTTTTTGATGTGACGAGAAATGACGCTGAAATTGACAGCGAAAGCCAAAGATAACTGAATGAGAAGCAAATCGAGATAATTCCAAGCAAAATCCGCGTATTTATTCGCCACATATTCGATGATTAAAAAGGCGTTTTGATTGTGTCCAAAAATTACAACTACAAAATCATTGACCGGTTCGAGATAGCATTTGAAGAAGGACATTTCGTCGGTGCAATAAGCGATAGAGAAAAAGTAAGCATCGTGAAGAATGTGCTCAGTTATGGCCGAAGCCATGAAAACGATAGTGACCAAGGTGGACAACGTTACGGAAATTCTGCAGCCTCCGCTGTCCACCGTCCATCTTGATTGTCTTTGGTCTACGTATTTCTTCAAGCGCCTCGCTACTTCATCCCATTGACGGAGAAAATCGGGCAACTTCCGCGTCACATTTAAAATGAGTATAAACGAGAGAGTGGCGGAAATGTAAAAGCAAAAAGCTCCTAACTGATTAGCTACGTCGCTGATTTTTCTGTGCGGATTTGATTTTATCGAGGCTAAAGATTTCAACGAGCCAATAAAGCTAATTGCCGAAGAAAACAGCAATAGAGAGAGGATTATCAAACTGTAAATTGTCCCCAAACTAAACCACTTAAAATATATAAGGTTTATATCGCTTTTTGTTGCATTGGTCAATGTGGTCATAGCAAAGATATTGGCGAACAATATGGTAGGTCGAAACGCTTGGTAAATTCCCAAATCAGCATCTTTGCGTTCTTGAGAGACGGGCATGCTTTTCCACACGTACACTGGTCCTGACACTGATTCCGATTTTTCTTTATTCATGGTCCACACACACACCTTTCTACGAGAACGGCTGAGCGGTCAATGTGTATTGAATGGGTAAAATGTAATGTAAACAATTTTTTCTTCTCTTTATTATGCAATTGTTTTATTCAATTTGCAAGATCGATTTGACATTTTGACATTGTACGTCTTCTGTATTGACATACCGCCTTGGTTCCCAAACTTTATGTTATATCCACGACCCTTATTTATTTATAAATTTCACTGCAAAAAAAATCCATAGTTTTTACGTCACAAATAATATTAAATTACAAGTCCAACAATTACGTCACCTTTCAAATAATTTTTTTTCTTGAAACTAATAATTATACTGTAATAAAGTTAATTTGCTGCAATAATTCGTGTTTGAGTAATATTAATATTACACGCTATTATAAGAAAAATAAGTTATAATAATATATCATTAAATAACCGGTAGAGTTATAAACTGTTACTAGTAAGTTGGAAAACAAAATTGATTATTCTACTGATAGCAGGCTATTAATTATTTAAACTTGTAAAAATTACACTAAAATTAGCAAATCTGCAATTACATTTGCGAACTTAAAAAATTCAAGGAAAAATAATATACGATGTTTGTAAATTTTGAAAATTTTTGTTGGACGACATTGTATGTAGACTTCTAGATTCTTGGTCTCAACATAGCGTTTTAAGCTTTTTTGTTTAAATTTTAAAATAATTTTAATAGTTTATTTTAAACCTAACAGCTGCACAGCATATTAAATGGCAATATTGGACATCTTGGCTAGAAGAATAAGTTAGATAATTATGTATTTAGCCTACACGATTATTTATTATACACAATTATTTAATTAATTCTTTATTGTGATTATTATGATTTAATTATTTCAAATTAAGATTAATACATTTTTATTATTTACGGGCTTCAAATTAAAATAGCAAACTATAAAAATAACATTTTGTTTATTTTGAATTTGACCAAAAATTAAAAATGTATTTACTATCAGCGTTTTAATTGAATGTACGTGTGACAGTCCTTGACAGTTTTTTTTTGTACCACTAATTTATCGAGATCTTTGATTATTATATTTCGAAAGCACGTGACGTCATGCGTTCGATCGAATTTCAGTGCGAGCAAAGATCAAAATTCCAAATCAGCCAACTGATCAACACAGATAAGACTATTAGTAAATTTCCTTATTTGGGGGAATACGTGTAAAAATGCCTATCCAACTTATATTAAAAATTGTGTTTTTAGGGTGGTGCCTGCAGTTTACTAATTTTGCCCAAGTACACTGCGAAAAAACAAAAGGGCAAATAAGTTCCACGCTTCAACTGGTACAAATCGTAAGTAAAGTTATAACGGAAAAAAATATAATTGAAAAGTTTAACGTGGATGGAAACTTTATTATCAGCATTTTTTTTTTTCTGCTTCTTTCAAGGTTCATAACCCTGGCCTATCCAGCCCAAAATCCACGTTTCCAAACGATCCTAACAAAGAATTGTTAACCAGGCTAGGATTTGGCCAATTGACCAATGTAAGTTTTTTTAAAAAAAAATTAATTTATTAAAGAATTTTTAAAAACTGAAGTCATTTTTTTTTATTAAGGAGTTTGTTAATTTAATTTTCAGGTTGGAAAAAAAGAAGAACATAGTTTGGGTCAGTTTTTAAGGCGATCTTATGGCGTTAAAGGCCAAGGGGCGATCGACGAGCTGTACGTGAGGGAACAAGTGCTGGCCAGGTCAGCTGACGAAGATCCGGCGCTTAGTAGCGCTCTTTCTTTGTTAGCCGGACTTTATCCTCCCAAAAGTTTTCAAGTTTGGGACTCAAAATTAAAATGGCAGCCCATTCCGGTGCATACGGTCTCCTTAGATACCGACGTTCTTTTGGCCCCGAACGAGGCCTTCGATTTCTACGACCAACTCACTAGCACAAAATATAGAAAAAAATTCAATAAAAAGAACAAGGCGAATATTTATTAAATTTTTTATCTCTTAAAAAATTAATTTTGAGCTTGTCTTAATAATTAATTTAGGCGTTTTATGCCAATTTGACTCTGTTGAGCGGGATGGATGTGGATGATGCTGGTCACGTCTCCGTGATTGAAGAAGCTTTAAAATTCGCTGTTAAGTAAATTTTTGATGTTACTTAATTTGAAAACTTCATTAATTGTTTATTATTTTAGGAAACGAATAATTGGTCGCTCCCCTTGTGGGCTCAAGAACCGGAGGCGAGGAATAATATCCGGGACGTAGCTAACGCCGATTTTAAAATGAAGATTGACACTTTGGAACTTCAATTTTTCACTTCCGGTACAACTAAGTTAAATTTGTGTTAACTACATTTAGGTGCTAATATTTTGGTGCCATACATTTATCTAATTTTATTAAAATCTTAGGTTTTCTTTAATTTCAGTTTGAGAAACTGGGGTGACTGGTAATATTTATGTTGATGCAATGGTCGCACAAAATTATATTTTTTAAAAATAAATTGTGCAATTTAAAAAATAACAGAAAACCTTGTTTACGCTTTGACCCTGCTCTAAAAAAAAATGTTTTTCTAAACATTTCCAAGCTTAATTGCATAATTTTATCCTGTTCAAAATTTCTAATATTTACAAATTGTATTAAAGCGATTAACAATAATTTACACCAACATTTTTTTTTTTTTTTAATTTTTAGGAATTTTGTTAAATGAGGTCTTAATTGGGATTAATAACAAAACACACTATGGAGATCTTGAGAAGAAGAAAATTAATATTTATACAACAGTAAGAGAAAAAATGATGCAATAATTAAAATACTGTAATAATTCCCTGTAATTGTTTAATTAGAATGACTTAGTGATGACAGGTTTGTTATCATTACTAAACATTTACGACAATAACCGACCAATGCACGGTTCGGCCGTTATTTTCGAGCTACATATCAATACCACATCGAACCAACAATCAGTAAAAGTAAAATTTTTGCCAGGATTAAAAATGAAAAAAAAAAAAAAAAAAACTAAAAAATATTCCATCTTGTTACTTTCTTAGATTTTTTACAAAAACGAAACCGTGATGAGATTTACATACCTTCCTTTATCGTTTTGTCCGGAACCTTGTTCGGTGCAGGATTTAACCGATTGGGTAGCTAAAACTACCACTCAAATTTTTCCTGGAAAAACCATCAATTTAATGGCTTTTAATAATAGAGCGAATCCAGAATGTAACTTATTTAAAAGTCTAATAGTTTTTGAATTTTCTTTTAACAACTAAGTTTTTGTATTGAATTTGCAGCTGTGACTGTGACAGTTACCATCACAACCACCTCGATTATCGTCATAGGAGGTTTTGCCATGTTGATTGTGGCAATTGTAGTGTGTTGTTACGCCTGCTACAGAGGCAAACGAAGGGGTTACACAAGAGTATAGTAATTCATTTTCTTTTAATATAATTTTGTTTACTCGTATCTGTATAGCTATTTTTGACTCGATTTTCAATCATTATCAATTTCTTTTTTTATTATTATAATTAAAATGTTTTGGTTTTTATTTCATCGAATTTTATTCAAATATTTTTAAGATATAAACCCTACATTTTTTTAAATAACTCCATTATGTAGTATTGATATCTTAGCAATTATTTTGACGCGTGACGTTAATTAGTTCTTATAAGTTTTTGTAATTGATTCAAGGCAAAATTTATTAATTTTGGATGTTCTGTAGGCTACAGTATTAAGTTTTAAAATTTGATACGAAAATAAAGCTTTTTTCATGTATTAGTATCCACAATCAGATGTTGGAGGGATATTAAGTAATGTGTTGAAAAAGCGTAGACTTGCATGTATTTACAAGTGAGATTATAAATTTTAACAAATCGTCTTTTATCTATCTAGGCCTACATTACCAATTCGATCGTGATATGCACCCATTACACCCATTCTTTATTTATAATAATATTAGTGAATTTCAGGATGGGTATTAAATAATAATATCATAACCTTATTAATACCTTACTTACCTTAAATTAAACTAATGTCAAAGGTTAAATATATTTCTTATGCACACAATTATGTATTAAAATTAAATATATTTTGTAGCCTTGTAAAGTTTAAAATTTTAGATTGATAAGTAGTCTTTTATTAATACCAATAATTATACAGTATAATGATTAAAATTTATACAAGTTGTAAACCATATTAATATCTACCGGTTATCTAATGGCACAATAAATTTAATATTTTGCACTAATATTTTTAATTTCGTAATTATTTGACAACTAGGCTATTTAGTTTTCAAAGTATCAAAATGCACTACATTAAATGAAATAAATACCGTAGCACCAGAATAATCATTAGAAAGAAATTTTTGCTTCAAACATATTAAATTTTTAAAATGCATTTTTAATGGTTTTATAGGCCTAGGAAGACCTATTTAAAAAATACTTAACTTGTAAATAGTTGTATTTGATGACTGAAAGGCAGCAGAAGTCCAAGTTGCGACAAAGTCAATACCTAGAAAATATCGAAATTTTACCTTCTTTAACAACAAAATAATTTTTTTTTAATCATTTATAGTACTTTCAAATCGGCATTATAATCAATTTGAGCCTGGTTCAAAACGGTTCCATCAACATTAACCGACGTCACAGATGTTTCTTGCCCGTACACAATAACCGTTTCTAATGCCACTGACATTTCCAGTCCATTATTTAAAATTATAACATTCAATATATTCTACGAGTACGGTAATAAAAGTTGTTGTTATAAAGACTAATTAATTTTTTAAAATTAAAACTGACATTATCCATAGAATATTGAATTATGTTGTACAAGCCTTTGACGTCAGCGTCATATGTGATTCCGTCATCCCAATACAATTGCCCTTTAGCTGTTTCCTGCTCATCCAAAGCCACGATTACCCCCATCGGATTGCTACGGCTAAAAGATAAACTCCTAAATTAATAATAAATCTTTGGAAAGAAAATTAAAAAAGTACATTACTTAGCGGTGGTTGTGGTTGAAGGTTGTTGCGTGGGTATAATTACTCCTCCTCTTACGTGCAATGGAATATACCCGTCCAGGAGCGCATTCAACGTATTCTTCCCTCCTGATATACTACTTCCATTGTAATAGTCGTACCACTTGGCTTGGGGAAAATAAGCGTCTACCGCATCCGCTCCCTCGTACACCACGGGGGACACCATCAGCCCTGACCCCCACATGAACTGAAAACTAATGTTCCATGTACTCGCGTCGCTTGGAAATCTTAATACCGGGTAATATAAATTAATGTCAAAATTATTAAAATTGCCATGTTAATTATTGAACTACTCATGAAACAGAGGTCTGATGACTGTAGAACCGGAAGTGTGAGCTTCGTATAATAATGTATACAAGTACGGAAGAAGGCGATAACGCTCGGTCAATGCTTTAATCGACGCATTTACTACCCGTGGGCCTAATGATGGCGGATCTTGAGGCTTCATTTGAATTTTACAACAATTAAAGAAATGTAAGTCTATAACATTATCAAAATAATTATTTGACTTACAATATAAATGTTTGAGTTGTGATTTCTTGAAAACGGGTAAAATGCGCCTAGTTGCATCCATCGCATGCATAATTCTTCGTAAGTGTCTTGTTGGAATCCGCAAATATCGGCTCCAACCTTAAAATTAGATTAAAATAATAATGATTTTTTTTTATATTTAATTTAGTCTCTTACAAAAGGAATTCCAAACATGTTATATTCTTGTATTCCTTTTTAAACAACAAAATTTAAGTGTTTATTAGTGTATTAATTTTTATTAATATGATAATAATTTATTGATAAAACCGATAATAGAGTTCCTGAGTTGTTCGAAAGTGCTGGCGTTATCTCCTAACCAGTGGTGACCATAGCGACCCGAACCAGAGTATTGAGATCGAGAAAATAAGAATGGTCTTCGTTGAGGGAACGTGTTTAATAAAGAACTAATTATTAAAAAAAAAGAAATTTACCGGTAAGAATATAAATTATTAAATGAAGGTAATACTGTATTTAATGTTTTTACTAAAATGTTGTTTTGATCATAAAATATCCGTAGAGACTGTGCACGTTGTAATGAAGTTGGTTATGATTTTGCACAGTGTCCATACAAATAGTGGCGTCGGTAATTTTGCCATCATTCGATCCTCGAATAGCTATTTAAGTAATGCTTTAATTATATATAACAAAAAAAACTAATAATAAAACAATTATATTCAATTGCCTGGGGCGAACGGTGGATAATTAAAATTGTTATGTTCGCAAGGCCCCGTGACAAAATTTGCGGGTTCATTCATGTCCTAAGAAAAACATTTAATCTTTTATAAAACTTTCAAAATTTTAAAATTTAAATTTCACATTGAATGAAAAGATTTTTGACGTCATTTTTGTAACTTACAATCCAAAGTCCATCGTATTCCACACTTAAATTGTGGAACAAATAAGAGCATTGTTCTTGCCAGAATGATAAAGCGTTATTATGAGAAAAATCGGGATAAAATGATCTTCCAGGCCAAACCTAATACAAAATCGTGATACCGGTAATTATGATTTTTTTAAAAAAAAAAAAAATAAAATCTATTTTATTTTTACGTTTAAAAACACTTACAACGCCTTCGTAAATACTGCCGTTGGCGTATTTTATAAAAATGTCATACGACAATCCTTGTTGGTAGGCATAGTAGTTGGGATCAAAACTAGCTATCGCCGGATCCTTTAAAATTTAATTTCACTTAATCTTAAATGTAATGAAAAATTGTTTAATTAATTACCAAAATAACTACGTAATGCTGACCATGGTCGTGAATGTCTCGAATAAGTTCGGGAAGATCAGCGTAATTTTCTGCAGACAAAGTAAAATCTTTGCGACGGTCCATATAGTCAATATCACTGTATTGGACATCCTATCAAAGTGCTAAAAAATTAAATTTTATTTTGATTGAAATTAATTAATTGACTTACATAAGGGATATTTGCATCACGCATATTTTGGACAATTGTTTGTATCTCTGTGGTGTTTTTGTATCCCCATCGACTAAGTTGAAACCCTAAGCCCCAATAAGGAGGCATATACGGATGACCAATTAACTAGATAAACGCGGATATTTTATCAAATTAATTAAAACTTTTCTATTTTGACAGCTGGTTACTTGCGTGAATTGTTGAACAACATTTCCTGGTGTCGGGCCTAAAAATATATAAAAATCAAGAATTCCACCAATTGTCCAATAAGTTAATACACGAGACGGTTGGAGTTTAATTTCTGCAGAGGAAAAAAATGTTTTAACTACAATTAATTTAAATTTAAATTTTGAGATACCTAAAGCGTTGCTGTTCAGCAAAAAAACCCCATTTGCATTACCATCTTCTTCCACATTCATGTAAAATGGTTGAACTCCGTACAAATTGTAAGAATCCTGAGCAAAATGTTTTAGAAAAATATTTTAAAAAGCAAATTTATGTCTTAAGTATTTTTACGAGAGGTGAATTTTCTAGCGTAAACATTGTCCATGTTTCCCATTGAAGATCGTGCAAAAGTCGTGAATGCACATTTTCACCAAAACCGTAAACAGTGGCTGAAGGAAACGCTGTTGAAATGGTCAAATATTGATCGGAAAACACCAAACCCGGAAAACTGGTGTTAAATCTTTAAAAAAAAAAAAATTTATTTTATAGTTTAATTATGTACCGGTACAGTTTTAAAAAAAACAGTACACGGTGGCTCCGGTGGATTTTCTCGAGACTATAATTCCAAACTGAGGTGTGTTGGTGTATGTTACTACGTAATTCGGATCTGTAGCTTTAGACGATGGTTGAGAAATTTCAATAGGGACTTCGTATCGGGCAACAGATGGGTCATAAAACTAATCAAAATAATTATTCATTTAATATACTGTATCTAAATGAAATTGATATTTACTTTTAAACGAAGTATGTTTTCGTCCCATAGTTCAACACTTAAAAATAAAGTGTCGACATCATTTCCGTATATGCTAGGTTGATCTTTCCGGTTGAGAGTGAGAATATACCCTAGTGACGTGTCTATTGCATTCTCCTTGATTTCGTATCCGTATCCATCTGGATAGGTGCAGGATGGAGCACCGTCATCTACCAACGGGTTCGTAGAGTTCCAAACACATCTGCAAGTATCAATAATAATAATAATAATAATTAAATATTGGTTACCTATTATAAATTTTTTTACCCCCTAGTTATGCAATTAGTTTCATTAGCGTTTGATTCGGGATAGCAATCAATTAGCGGTTGACAAGTAACTGAATTTAGAATTTTATTTGCAAAACATAAAATAAGAAAATTTATTAGGAACCGCATTTTTAACTACCGTATCGGCAGCTACTGATAGCAATAATAAAAAAAGAAAGATAACGAAGCATCGTAATCTTTATTTTTTAGATAAAACATATCATAATAATTATTATACAACACTGATAAAAATCAGTTAAGCATTTTCCCCTAAAAATAGTACAGTAGTTGCCTGCTACTGCGTACTATAATTATGACTACCGGTATACTTATAATGATTAATCAAAATAAAATTTAGAAATTTTTATTTAGTAAACATAATAATTGTGAACAATTCTGTCAAAACATAATTAGTTAGTTATAATTATAATAAAACAAAATCAAAAAAATAAACAAATTTAAATTAAATATAATATAACATAATAAAAAACGTTACTTTGCGCTAAGAATACGCTAAACCGTTATTTAGCTTAATGTTGTTAACTTGGTGCAAATTATTATTTTTTAAATGAAAATTATAAGTGTAATTAAAAATAATAAAAGGAAGTTGCCGTTACATCTATCAGTTCCTGACCTTCCAGTGGTTAACTTCTACGAAATTCAAGCCAGATTTGATAGATTTGAATCTCATCACATCTCATTTGAATTAACAGCAATTACGAAGTAGAGAAAATAATAATTTGCCCTGATCACGCAGGTATCGAAGCAACGTGGACGTCATACTTTTGGCTGTACGTGTACATATTTTGTTAAAGATCAAGAAATATTATTTAAAAACAAAAAACATTTAAAATACATTTATTGATTAGATAATGGAAAATTTAAATTATAATGTGTTTGCATTATTTCATTGTTTTAAAAAATTAATTTGAAAAAGCTTTTGAATGCAATCAATTATTTCATCTACATGTACTGTATTTCCATTATGGAAATAACGAAAAACTTCAAATTGCATAAACGTATGACGTAAATCATAATTGATTGCGTCATTTTTTGCCAAGTTTTAAAAGTAACATTTTATATAATAAGCAAAACCATTGTTTATTTGTATACCAAAAATATATTTAATAGCTTAAATCACATTTATTTTTTTGATATTAATAAAATGCATTAGTAGGCCTATACAATGACGTTAAACAAAATCAATTTTGGAGTTGAAAATGTGTGTATATAATACAGAATGAAATTTGCATACTCTTTCAAACTCAATCAAGATGCAGCTGTCTTTAGCCAGCTCTTCGCTTTCGGCGTTGGACCAAATTCGACTGTCTAAAATCAAGTCCAGAAAAAGAATGTGGATCACTTCCATCATTATGGCAACTCTTTTAGCGATCTACCAAACGACAGATATTATCTGCTCATTTCTTGAGTACGCTTAAACGTTTTTAGAAACGATTTTAAAATTAAACTTTAGATGACATTAAATTAATAAAATTTTATTTTTAACTATTGTATTTTGTAGCACACCAATCAAACAATTCGAAATTGAAGTAATAACTAATGCGACTTTGATGGTGACTGTATGCTTCTCTAATCCCCAGTCGTACAATCTCACGGACTTGAATGAAGAGCAAGTTCATATTTTGGAAAAAGTAATTTTTAAGTTTTGCGATTTAAAACTATCGAGATTAACTGAGATGATGATAGATGGCAAATTTATCCGATAAATGTAAGCTTCATGAGCCATCACTCTTTTGTCTATCTCTTTTGAGCGAAAATGAAAGATTTAAAATTGGATTCACCGTTCATCGGAATCAATTTGCTTTAATTTTGGGTTACGGGTAAGTCAATTCAATTCAATGAGGCAATCTTCAATAATCATTGTTATTAATACCATAAAATATAATATTAATTATTTATCTACTACGGAGTGTTAATTTAATATATTTTTTGCCAAATATTATTGATGTTAATTATAATATTAATTACTTTATTTCACTATTAGTGAGTTGAATTAGCCAAAATTTAACGCCACGGTATAAAATAGTTGTTATTATGTCTTAGAATAGCATTTAGTATTTATATCTCATGTTTTTTGATTCAAGGTGATTATTTTATTAATTAATTAAAATTGTTTTAGTATTCAACAAGTTTTTAATAACTTGTTCTATGGCAACTGCGCTACTATTGGTTACAACAAACTAGATTCAAATTTAGAAACTGTAAATTGCAATGACATTTCGTTTATAATAAACAATCTAAACCATATCCCGATGATAATGATAATTCACCAAGAGGGAGCTTTACCGGTATTTAAAACTGAAAATATAATAGTATTGGAAGGCCCCGATATTGTAGCGATGGTAAAAGTAAAAAAAGTAATTTTTATTACTATTCGTATATTTTATTTCGAGCTTACTCTAAAATAATTTTAAAATAAAAAAAAAAAAAAAAAACCATTATAGACTTTGTATAAACAAGATTCATATGGAATAGATTGTATTGCTGACAAAAGTCTGCCAATGCGAATACAGATAGGAAGGGAAGATGAACTACAGAACTTCAACTTTAATAATGGCATTTATTCAATTGAAGTAAATATTAATAACTTTTTGTAACAAATTATTTTTTTTAATGGTAATTAAAATTCGCTCAGAGCTGTTTAGATCAATGTTTACATGCTTTGACAAAGCAATTCTGCAAATGCATTCTGCCAAAGTCAATGCGAGGCCAAAACAGCGACATGTTGCCCATTTGCACACAATGTTTTGCTTTTTAAAATAAAATTTAATGATTAAAATATTAAAATTTACTTATTTAGACTGTGCTAAAGTTCCAGATGACGTGATGAAAGCAATGTGCAATTGTAAACCTTCCTGCGAGTAAGTCTCAAAAAAATGATAGCTTAATCAGTAACTGTATAATGAATTAGATTTTTAAGGCACATAATTACTTTCTATAGAAGTACAGAAGTGACTGCAGTTGCGGATTATTCATATGAATTTAATGGAGAGAGCCTACCAATGGTAACTTATTGCTAAATTTCGTTTGACCAAATTATTCTTTTTTTCCGTATTTGGTTTGTAGTTTTTTAAAATGTGGACTTGGAGCGCAGCTATCGATGTAAATTTAGCAATAAAAAGTTACTTAGACGAACTTTCGTGAGTTAACTTCTTTACAAGACATTTAAAAAGTATAAAAACAATTATTGGTATAATATGGAAGCAGGGCCGTGCTATAGATTTTCTCAATTCTTATGCCCCTCTCCCCCTATAACCGTCACCTAACGGTAGTAAATTATTTTACACTGTACAGTAATAACAAGCGCTGAGCTTGCAAAATTTTTTTAGAAAAAATTATTAAATTTTAGTTTTTTTATTGGATAAAAATAAAAAATAAAAAGGTGAAGGCATCATACGGCTAATTGAGGCGGCTGCTTCAATAGAGGTCATAGCGCGGCACCTTTCTTGTCTGTAAAACCTGTAAATTTAGTCTAGGCCCTGAAAAATCTTTTTTGGAGCCCTAAATAAAATTTTTTATGAGCGCCTTGTAACAAATAAACGTCAATGAAATACAGTACGACGCTCAGAAGGCAAAAATACATTTGAAGCTCACAGCCTCCCTCCCTCCCTCATTCAAACTACTTTTGTCAAATTGCATAATCTTGCGGATTATTTCGCGCCACATTCTGAATAAATTAAAGAAAACAAAAAAATAGTCAAGGTTGTTTTTTGTCAATCTAGGAGCGGTAGCCCGACGTGCCTTAACCTTTAAATTGTTCTTAACTACCCGGTATTACAATGGCAAATAACAACTTAAGAGTTAAGTTGCACATTCCGCTGTGCGCTGCTTCCTTTTTCTGTGCTAATAATATTGTTTGATATACTAATTTGATGCATTTAAAATGTTTAATATTTTATAGAAAATTAATAACATTTTATGATATTACTGTTTCCACGCCATTATTTGCCAAACTGACTATTAAGGAATCCTCTATTAAAGTAAATAATTTTTATAGAAAAAAAAAAAGACATTGATTGTATTACAGTATATTATTTTTTGCAATTCTCCTTCACGTTTTAGCTTGAGGATGCCTTGAGTACAATTGGAGGTATTTGGGGCTTTTGGATTGGATTATCAATTAGCGTTTTATTAGCTATGGCTATAGAAATGGTTCCAAAATCAGCAAAATTTTTAAAAAAATCATTTTTTAATTTTCAATGTTGCTTGAATGTTATGCATAAAACAATTTGGTTTATCGGAATCATTTTAATAGCAATTTCTTTAACATGGCAACTATACCTCATCATTACTGAATATTTGAGGTAAAAATACTGGTTCTAGAACACTATAAGCTCGCATTAAATAACTTCTAGACCCTTACTCCGTACAAAATATTCCGATACAATAAAACTCTTAATATAGGCTACAAAAAAAAAAAAAAAAGAGAAAAAACTTTGCCGATATTTACATTTTTCGGATTTACAGCAACAATAGGCTACATATTTTTTCTTTTAAATTGGTACTGAGAATGTACTGTAATAGTAAACAAAATACGCTGCAAAATATTTGATATTAAACAGTTGTTCAGGGGTATTTAATCTTCGGAGGCTTTTTCTCAACTACAAAAATTGCGCAGAAAGAAAATTAAATAATCTATTTCCGTTCTAATTTATTTCAAAAGATACACCGTATTGGAAGTGATAACAACAACAGCACAAGATTCGAATTCTTTTCCTTCTGTTTTTGTGTGTCAGGCTGGATTAATCTGGAATAATGATATGGAGCAGCCATGGGCACTCTATAAAGTAAATTTACATTGAAAAATAATAATTAAATATTGCGCGATTGTCCTTTTCATTAATGTTGATTAAAATTTAAGACGTGATTTATTTTAGGATGATTTTAAACGACTTAACGAAACTGAGCAAAATTTGTTCTATCCTAAAGTGAAAGATTTTGTGGCGTCTTGTGAATTTGAAACGAACACAAAAGTTACAGTTCCCTGCGAGTAATTATTATATTTTCACTATTTTATTTAAAAATTTTTATACGGTATAAATTTAAAATTGATTATGTAGAATCCAAAGTTTAAGGATTACGTTTTCATACTATCCAATACAGTGTGCAATTATTAACACTAATAACGTTTTAAAGTTCAAGGAAATAAGCACTATACAAAGTATAAACAAATGAAATTATGCAACTTAATTTAATTTTACTGTATTGATTACCATTTACTGTAGACATGAAATTGAAATTGAAATTTCTTCGTTGGTGCGCTTCTACGGGTATAAAAGTGAGTGTCGGATTTAACTCTTTTTCTATGATTCCGGTACTGGAAACTCAAATGCCTTTAGAAGTAATTGATGTCTACCCGGGAGATCTGGTCGATGTGAAATATTCATTAGTACCGTAACAATTTTTTTTATCTTTTTTTTAACGAAAGAAGCAATAGCATTTTCTAAAAAAAAAAAAAATTCAGTTAAAACTTTAATGTTGCATTGTTAGATAGAAACCAACAGACTTCCTTCCCCTTACGCATCACAATGCGTCGATGAAAGTACCAAATATACCACATGGCCCAGCAGATTAATTAATATTAGTCATCAGTTAAATTATTCATACAATTTTAAGGTAGAAAAACACATTCTAAAATTAGCGTAAATAATTACCGGTGTCTAAGTAATCTAAAGATTTTTTCTTATTAATATAATATTTAGGATTGTCTTCACCTTTGCATATTTAAATTACACGAAGGGACGGTTTGCAACTTCGTAGATATTCAAAAATTTATAGATAATCCTGACAATCAAAGCAATGCCGGTAATTTATTTTTCAAAACAATTTTTATATTATTCATTTTAGATATTAACAAAATTATTAATTTTAGCTGAACATATTGATAATTGTGGATGTAAACATTCGTGCAGGTAAAAATTTAGTATTAGACGTTTGATGATGGAAAAAGAAATTAACAAAAGATTAAATTGGCAGGGATAAAGAATATTCTTTTCAAATTGTTCAAACAAAATTTGTTTTTAAAAAGGTACGCTACGGTGTAAATGTAACATATACTGTAGGCTGCTCGACAAAATAATTTACAAAACTACCACAAATTAATGTAAATTTTTAGTACATTGATAATACTTTCCATAAAATTAAGGGGAAAAAATATTGAAGAACAAAGAGGGTGGGGCACAAAATTGAATGTCAAAAAAAAAAAAAAAACAATATTACAAAAATAACGTTTGAGCCATCACGGAATAAAAAGAATTAAGTTTTTTTTTAATTCTAGCAAATCCAATCGGTTCATTTTAATAATAAATCTGAAGCAATGGACTATGTGTGGTAATGACGGATTAAATTCTAATTACATCAAAAATTAGTTTTATCTGTTTTTATTTATTTACACCGGTGTGTATTTTAAGGCAAGGGAATGCAGTGGTTAATATTCGAGCAGCATCAAATTCAAAAACAGTAATTTCTGAAAAACCAACAATCGAGGTGACAAATAACAGCATTCATTTCAGAAAAAAATTAATTGAAATATTTCTTTTTAAAATTTTTTTTTTTTAGCCTGATTCTCTCGTTGGATTAATTGGTGGAATTTCTGGATTATGGATCGGGCAGTCTATACTCACTTTAATTGTAGAATTACACACAATTGGCAATATTATCGTGACTAAAATTTGGTCAAAGTCAAAAATGTTTTAAAAATGAATTTTCACCTAATTTTAGATTACATATTTATGCATTATTGATTTATTTTTATTCTTGTAAACATCACCTACGCATTTATAAAATAATACTGCATGTGATCCTTTGAGGCTCACCTTAAAAAATACAAGTAGGCTATAATTATAGGCTAATAATGGCACCTGTATAAAAAAATTAGTTATCATAGTTAGGCTATTTTTAATAACATGTAGCCTAGGTGCAAAAATTAGTAGCTTCTGTCTGAATTACATTTATCTTGAATTAAACAATAAACAAGTATTAATTACTATCATAATTTTACGCTTTTCATGTTTTTTTTATATAAAAAAAGCTAAGTTTCTCTATAAAATAGCATCATTTTTATGTTTTTAACCCTGCTAGTTATTTTTTTTTAAAAAACAGGAATAAATAAGAAAGAACCTTATCTGAAGTCCTTTATTTAAAGGTACCGGCATTAAAAAAATAGAAAAATAAGATGTTGAAATGAATGTCAAACAACACATTTTAATTAAAATTTTAAAACGATTTTTTTTACCAAAAAATTATTTTTTACAATACATTGTAGTCTACATGTATTATCAGCTGATAGCGGTACTGCTTCAAACTGGAATAAAACGTTTGAGAATGGGTATGGTATGGTATCGATTTCTTTAGTACGTAATCGATTACAATCGATATCATATCGTTCAATTTCCTCAACTGCGTAGAAGTGAAGAAGACGTCTCTTGAAGGTTAGGGCATTATTATTACTGTACGGTGTAATTAATCAAAGATTTTCGTAACGTGTTAAGAATTGTTTAAGGTGCGGTTTCAAAGTGAAACATTAATAAAAGTCCAGTTTTACAGTCGCGTTTCGGGTGTTCGTCTGTGTTCGTACTGCGTCGTAGGCCTAACGTCAGCGTCTTTTGTAAAAGGGGTTGCAGAGGTAACAAGTTTGGGTATTTAAAATAATGATTTATAATAATTTATGTCAATCGTATAGTTTGTGAATGGAATTGACATTTTACGAGGGTTAATATGGATTTGTTGTGATTTATTTTATAATTTTTTTTTAATAGGTGAAAAGTGTGTGTCAAATTTGCAGGAACTCAAATCGACTACTGCGCGCATTTATACACAAATATATTCGAGCGATCCTGTACGTCGATCAAATAAGAAGCAAGAATTGAATATACGTAAGCTTATAAAATTATTATTTTATTATGTGTATTAATCTTATAAAGTACAGAAGTACAGTGTGAATATGATGTAGCACACACGTGTGTATGTCTCTCGGAGTCTCGATTCTCCTCAAATGTTCAATCTTGTTAGTTGTGTACGACAATCTATGCCATATGGTGAAGTACATTTTATTAATACCCATAATGATTATTATTTATGAACAGTAGACCTACCAGATTTGGGGTGTACGGTAACTAGGGCCTACAGTATTTTCAAGTATTGAAGAAGGTTTTTCCGTTGGAAAATAAAATTGCGTTCTGGGTATTTCAGGTTAGATTTCGCTTCAGATCTGTTCCCTCGATTGATCGTTGGAGCGTTTCAGTTAAAGGTTTGCTGCAGGTGCGTGAGCTTGTATGAAATGAATTATAGGCTTCCTCATCATACCAAAGAGAATACAGTAATATAATTATTATTGTACTCTTGAGCCAATATTTATAACTGGTAAAATAATACTAGACTAAGTGTAACTTGTTAGTTTTGTTTTTGCTGTCCTTGCATCCTGACGGACCTAACTCGGGTTTGCAGCTAGGGCAACGGGGATTACAGAGAACCTGGAGAAACCAGAATCTCAACTCTATAAATTTATGTGTTCGTACACACAGATGTACATTAAGGTAGTTATTACAGTAGTTGAAGTCGGCGATCTATAACTACTTGGTTAGCTTCAGGGATCATAAGGAACCTGGTGGTTTTAAACCAGGCAATGGCCGAACGCATTCTCGTAACGTTTTTTAATTGACGTTTCTTATATTTCAATCTCCGTCGACTGAGGGTTTCGTAAAAATTGTAATCATTTTTCGCATTAGTAAAAGCATTTTAGGAACTTGAACTTTGGGCGA
This sequence comes from Polydesmus complanatus, assembly GCA_034692225.1. NCBI lineage: Eukaryota > Metazoa > Arthropoda > Diplopoda > Polydesmida > Polydesmidae > Polydesmus > Polydesmus complanatus. The sequence continues at coordinate 26,374 of JAQGAZ010001430.1, forward strand.
TACAAATACCACTATGTTAACGATTATTAGGTATACTGTATATTTTTTTAATGATAATAAGTTAGTTGTTAAAAATTTGTAAAGTTTTTCTTGTTATTATATTTTAGAGGCAGTTTTGTTAACTATAGTTTGGCTAATCTCGAGCTTGTATTTTAGCTAGTTCGGGTATATATCTCATTAAAAAGTGGAGAGAGGGGAAGAAGCGTGTAAATAATTATTGCGTAGTTTTATAAATTAAGCGAAAATGTGGCAATTATTATCGCGGATGGATCTTTCCCACGTTTTGCTTGATAAATTTTTTTTTTTTTTTAAGCCGGTTATCGCACATTAGATTCAGTCAGAATGGAATAATTTTTTCGAATGGCTTGTTTTCATTGGCTCACGGAAGGAATTTCTTTAAATTGCTCACAACAACTTTCACGCTCGTAATCAGCTGTGCTTATTACCTAATATACTTTCCACGTACAATTTCCATTTTAATGAGTATTTATGAAATGTTTAGGTTTAAAATTGAATTACATTCAATTAAAGTTTTATATTGCGATGGTAAATCACATATAAAATTTAAAAAGTAGGATTATAGATTTTATACATCTGCAGCTAATTATTTAATTGACCACGGATATTTAATTTTACTGGAACAAACGATGTTACAAAGTACAATTCAGATTTAAATTTTAGAGCAAAACTGGCTCATCTTGTTCCAGATAATATAAAATTAATGAAGTTACTGAGCTGATTTGAGACGGTCCAGTTTTGCTTAAATTGAATGCCACACACGATTCCTATTTTGCGCCAGTTTTATTCTTATTCCAAAACTATTGCCGCTGCCAATGAGCCTTAAAACCAGATATTGTATACAAATACCGGTATTATCCTATATTTTATTATCACGTTAAAAATTATTTACATACAGTAATTATAACATTGAAATTCTATTTATTAAAATATAATGTTGGTTGCTTAAATATATTATTGTCTTGAACGGTACCGTACGTAGTTTAGATTATATAACATTAAATTATTAAATATAGGCCTACTTGTATAAATTATTCGCAATTTTCTAACTGTGAATTAAATTGAATAATGAAATTAACTTTGGCTTGAAACTCTCTTGATAATGTTTCCAAGTGCTCAATCAGCTGATTGTGACTTATGGAAGAGCGGTTAGGTATCAGGTGCAGATTTTGGGACAAGTTCAGCACCGCTTCCCTTTCTTTTTTGTAGGGGTCGTCGCTATTGTGCTATTTTTAACGTTTAGTTTAAAAAAGGGAACTAATATTTTTTAAAAATTGAGTTAAAATAGCTCTTTACCTCGGTTGTTTTCAAGGCTTCCTTAGCAAACTTTCTAGCGTTTTCTATAATATGTGGGCTAATCAGGGACATTTCAGTTACAGTAATACCTGAGGATAAAATGTCATTAATATAAATTAGCCGGATTGAAGTTGTTCAATTTATAATAATCAATGTACCATACAATTTGGCTTGCGATTTTCCGTATTTCATATCATATAAAAACTTAAACTTCGGTGGTTGATTTTGAGTGGAATCTTGTTCACTTTCGACGTCGAAAAAATAGCTTTTAAATTAATAATAAATTTTAAAAATACTTGGAAAAAGTTGTGGGAAAAATACCGAGATTTACTGTATATTAATATAATACAGTATTACGAACTCACTTTGAAACGTTTGGGAAAGCAGTGCTTAAATTAGTTAATTCATCAAAATGAGTTGCAAAAAGAACAAAAGCCTAAAATATATGACATACTCCGTATAAATTAGTAGTAAAAATCGTCAGTTTGTTGAAATTACTTTCGTTCGAATTAATTGTTCACAAATAGCTTGACAAACCCCTATTCCCTCTTCTAGGCTAGTTCCTAAAATCCACATACCGATATAATAATTTTGTTTAGAAATAAAGATGGGAGAATTATTAAAATACCTCTTCCCAGTTCATCGATAACCACTAGAGAATTGTCCGTTATGGTATCTGTAATATAATTCATTTCTTTCATCTGTCATTATAAAGATTAAGTTTTGGCTAAATTTAAATTATATTTTATAAAATTCATCAGTTAAACCTCCTTTTAGTTTCAATATCGTCCGAGCTTCCTGCTCTGGAATATATATAATCGGTCAATCGATAACTTGCGTATTCAGCTGGAACGTAACTCCCGATTTGAGCCATAATTTGCAGTAGAACAGTTTGTCTCCTATGTCTTTAAAGATATTGCCGATTCCGCCAACGTGGTCCATGTGCCAAGGAGTTAAAATTTTAAGCACATTCCGAAGGATTGCCTTGTATTTCGGGACATTCGGTTGTCTACAAAAATTTAATATCTTTAATTAATTTCCCAATTTTAAATTTAATTTTAAAGCGCGTTTATACCTCTCTCCAGTTCTAATCAAATATGTATTGGTCCCTTGTAAGGTCATCGGTCCCTTGGTCCCTTGCGTACGATCAATAATTTTTTGTATAAAATGTTTTTTCGAAAATTTTGGTAGCTGGTTTATAATGTTGCACACGAATCCTGGCTTTATTATATTAATGATAACTAAAAAAAAAACAATAAGAGGGGGAACCATGTAAACATGGTTTATTGATAATAAACATAATACAGTACAGTAACAAACCATGTTTACTGAGGTGTTTAATACATTATTATAAACAATATTATTGTTGTTTAAACATACTGATGTTAATGTTAGTTTTTTACTTTTTTACGAATACCATTTTTTTTTTTTTTTTTAATTTACGGTATTAAAAATTTAATACCGGTACTAAAGTTTACGGTAAAAAAATAAAATTTAATGTTGTAAGTTAGAGTAACAGCTTAAAATAAATTTCGTAACACAGTACAATGTACTGCAACTTAAGCGAATTATTTTGCTTTTAAAACATTAATCTAGCACCGTACGCATTGCAAAAATAAACAAAAATACCAGAGATAAGGAGAACGGAATTTATATTATAAAAGGCAATAAATAAAATAATATTGATGTCATTGTCCAGTTAAAAAAATACCGTAATGCAAATAAAATGGGGGGTTTTTATTGAAATTAGTTTGAATGAAATATGTAAATAAAATATCGACATCGTTCTGTTGAGAAAATCTTGAAATTCAGTACATTTCATAGTAGACTCTAGTATTGAAATAAATTGACAGTAATTATTAAATTAAGTAGTTTTTAAATGTTTTTATTTTTTATATCGGTATTTTATAAAACAATTTTTCAGCTAGAAAATTAGTAAGGAAAATTGATTTTGATAACGCATCTATAGGCTATCAAAATATACTTTTATTAACAATCTCCAAAACAATACGACATTCATTTTAATTGTTTGCATTTTAAAAGTCAGAAGAAGAAAAAAGAAATTAAGAAAATTTAACTTATTGAATGTTTATAATTATTACAACTGAATAACATTTAAATTTTACACAAATTCATTGAATAATATTTAAATTTTACACAAATTCATTGAATAATATTTAAATTTTACACAAATTCATTGAATAATATTTAAATTTTACAC
>JAQGAZ010001431.1:0-29856 GCA_034692225.1 Polydesmus complanatus
CCAGCAGGTTAGGAAAAACATGGCGGCGATTTCCCTCATGACCACTCTCTTGCCCAAATATCATATAGGCTCTCTAACTAAATCCATGTTATAATTTCCTTTCGGAAGATACATTTTAAGGATGCGCATGTGCACACTTTTTTTTTTTTTTTTTTTTAAAATAAAAATAAAGATTTCATCTTGTATTCAATTTTAAATTTATTTGGTGACATTTTATTATGTAATTCAAGCATGTATTGTATTCATTCTTGAAAAAAAATTGAATGAAAGCAATTAAGAAATTTTAATTTGAAAAAAAAAAAAATTATGATAAGGGTCTACTCCAAGAAACTAAAAATGATTGTTTTGCGAGCAAATATTAATACGAAAAGCAGAACGTTTAAAGAAGTTATCGAGATGATTGTATTGGCTTTCCAGCGCAGCATTCGCTGTTTAAACACAAAAAAAAAAATGTTTGATTTCTTTTCAAGTCTGGATTATTTATATACCGAACAGGAACATCTTCAAAACCAGCCTTAGAATAGGAAAGAAAAACCATCCGGTCAAATTGAAGGGTAAAAAGAGAAAAGAAGGTTTTTCTTTGTTTACTCAACAGATGAAATCAAGAGCAAATATTTGACATCAAATTTAAGATTGAGTAAAAAACTAGAAAAAAAAAAATAGGAAACTGGCAGCAAAATTGAGGATAAAGAAGATTGCTAAAAATATCAAATTTCACGTTATTAAGATCACGAAATTAGTCCAAAAATAAAGGAACCAAATCGTTGCTCGTCTCAAATTTCAACAAAAAAAAATACCGGTAAATTTTTTTTTTTTTTTTTTTAAAAAATAATAAAATAATGCTTCTTTGTCAGCAGAAGATATACTGTAGTTTTATTTAAATTTCTACTTAATCTGATTTCAGTTTGCTATACCATGATTTGACTAAATCTATGCAGGTGCCTTTTTTTTAAAATCTAGTTCCAAAAAAACTTGCTTTAACTAAATCCTATTTGTGAAAAATTTAATCTCGTTTAATAAATAATTTTGCTGTCAAAAAATTTAATATTTTGTCGCTAAATCTAGAAATAGAAACACAACAGCATTTGAAAATATTTTACTTGATTTTTACAACAACGGTATAAATATTTCACTCGAACATCATATTTCCAAATTAAAATATCAATTCGATTACCTTAAATTGTAAGAATAATGTTTGAACCAAATTGGAATAAAAATCTTGTAGCCAACTCATTGAAACTACTAATTTCAAATTTAAAATATGAATGCGTTTCGTTGCAATATCATAAGCTAGTTATCAACAGAATTTACTGTTCATCAGTATTTAGCATATACTGTATCAGTTCGCATTTTGGAATAAAAAATAAATAGGCTACTTCATAAAATTTTAATTCAATAATGCAATTACAGTACTAATCTATCGCCACTGAGCATAACCGTGACTGCTTTCAGTATATTTAAATATTTATTGAATAAAGAATAATTTATAAATACGACTTCAAATTCGATTGCAGAACTCTTTAGAGACTACAAGTATTCAATAGCGGTAACTCAAAAAACAAAAATAATAAATAAACTAGTTAATAGAGAAAAGTTAGCGATCAACTGATATCCCGAGGTCGTATCCGTTAAGAGATAATTGAACAATAACCCAAACCAACTTAGCAAAATGGATTTTATTTTAGGCTTTTACGCGCGGAGTAGAAAATTGCATTAATAAAAGTGGGAGTAAACGAGCTGGACGAAAATAGATGACCGGAGTAAGTAAGTGGGCGGCTGGGCGACGAGCCAACATTGCCAAAGGCTAAGTGCAATTGGAGATTGATTGTCCATCCAATCAGATAACGAAATATCCGTCAACTGCGGCGATCTTCGCAAATAAAAGCTATTCCATCACCGATGACAACCTCAAATTAAGTAATTACGCGACTTAATAATACACCTCCGGCTCACACTTCCGCCAGCTCACGTCAAACATTAGGGAAAAAGAGTACCGTAAGTGGAGGAAAGTATCAACCGTCGCAAACAAATTTCAACTCTCGCGCCTTTTATCGGTCATCTTAGGAGCTGAATTAGCGATACCTAATTTTCTCAAATTCAAGCACGTACACCACCGTGACCACCCGAATGGCACTTAGTCCGTTATGCAACCTTATTATACGAAACCTAATCCATAATGCCGAGTCAGAAATGTTATGGAACCCTTTGTTAAAGCTTTTAAATAAGTCAATTGCTACTGTTGTGGTTATTATAGTTTCTATTACTAATACTATACCACACTACACCAATGACGTAGCTTCAGATACAAATAATTAGGTGTTCTATCATAACTAGGTTCATTAACCTCAGTGTAATACTACGCAGTAACAGTACAATGTATAGTTATTTTTTACTACAATATTATTAATGCGAAACGATAGTCTAAATTTACAACTGACTTGAATAATAAATGTAAAAAAAATTAAAATATACGTTAACATTGGAAAAAAATACCCTAAAACTTTCCAAACAGCTGTTTTACTCTCGCAGCTGAAAGACCGGACAAGCCCAAAATCTGTCGTCCTTATTATTTGCAATCATAAAGCCAGAGGAAAAAGCAGCACAATAAAAGTTGAGTGTAGTTCCATAGGTGACTTGTAAAGAGATAAGATTCCCCTCACCTCAATCGACTTTGATGACTATTACAGCTAGGCTCGAAAAAAGCAATCGCCAGCGCACTATTTGAGGGTAAAGGTGTGGGTGGGGGGCTACCCGCGCAACAATGAAATTCAAACTGCGCGACGGACAACAACTTAATGATGAGCACTCCGCCAAATGAAATCGTCTTCACAAATCAAGTCCGGTCCCACACACAAAAGACGTAGAGGGAATTAAAAAACCCTCCTCCTTCTCTCATCATTCCCCTTCATGCTCCTCAACCCCGGCGACCGATTTTGAAATTAGCGAAAAACGCCGGCCGGACGACTGAACAGCTGCCGATAACCACAGTCGCCAAATCCAAAAAAATAAATAAATAAAACCTCCAGTCCACCCACAAATCCGCTTTCAAAAATAAAAGTCCTTTAAATAAATCCAAAACCCTTTAATACATTCTAACTCGTTGTTTGGAATTCAATTTACAATATAAATAACGAGACAGTTTTAATCTTCAACGCACGTCTCGCCTGTGCAATTTACAAAGTGCGCTTTCATCAACTCACACGTTTCCCCCGACAAAAAAAAAACTAAAATAAATAAATAAAAAGTTAGATAAATAAAACACCCACAACCCACCGTGCATTTAAATGCGTTAATACAAATAATCATCTTAACCTTAACCTTTTTAATACATGCTTAAAACTCGCGGGAATATCAAAATATCCCTGAGTGACGGCAACTTAAAATAATTATATCTGCGCACGTTTCGGCACGTGCTTGGAATACGCGGAAAGCACCACCCACCGCCGCACGCGCTATGTGGAGAATTGTTAAAAACATTGTGCGTGTGTGATTTCTAAACAATTAGCAGTTTTTAACGAGAGTAATTATGTTTACTACGCACGTACTTTCGTCAACATCAATTTAAATAATTAAAGAGGAATTGATGAAAAGAGCGTAGATTAAGACCCGGAGAATAGCTGAACGAGTAGGCCTACAACTTAACCAGACTAACGCACTCCAAACTATTTTTTAAGTAAGCTTTAATAAAGTCTATTAAAACCAGGCAAAACGTAAGAGTTTGCATTAATCTTTTAATGCAATATTTAAACTTCAAAAAAGTATGAACAAATAGCCGAGTTCAGTTAATCAGAGCAAAGACATAATATTACAGTATTCGACCCATTGAAAAAAGCAGCTTAAATTAAAAGGTTTGTGAAAACACCTTCCCGATTAGCGTCCACAAAACAATCAATTTGCTTATTTTACACTCGTAATATCGATATTAATAACAACTGAATGCTATTAATGTGAGCCCGTAGCCTACTCGTAATACAACTCGTTGAAGTGCTTGTAAAGTTTAGAAATTCATGTACCGTACTGTAAACCTAATAACAAAATTGAAACAAGCAAGAGTGTACGCCTAAAATCAATTTGGCAGATTTTTTATTTTTTTTTATTAAAAAAAAAATCGAATTTGCCGCTTTAGACATTGCAAAACTAAATTAAATTAATTTAATTTGCATCGAAATATACTGTATTGGATGCCTCAGATTTCAATCATCATTAATCAGTAATGTAGCTAACTAATTAGCCCGTCTCCACCGACGGCGATAAATCACAATTAAAATTCCGAAAGTCTTCTGATCGATGTTTCCATGGCCCATCAAACGCTGTAGGAAAACGAGAGAAAAAACGAAGGATATTAAGAGAAAAATTTAACATCGTCTAGACCAGAGATCTCCAACTTTTTTAATCGCGTACCCCTAAGACTCCAAAATAAGTAATGCCGCCACATACAGTGGCGTAACGAGGTTCTATGAAGCCCGGGGACAAAAATAATAATTTCGCCCATCCTCCGTAATATGCGCGCACTTTTATTTAAGTTTTACTGTAGATTTACAATACTGTATTATAATGACATACTGATGTCATTAAGTAAATAAAGAGTTTGCTTTTTATGGCTCTTAAAACGCTTCATTAAAATTTGTGATGCTATTTTGACGTCACTGTTAAGCGTCTTGAAGTTAAAATAAAAGGTGTAAAATGTGTTTGCACATTTCACTCCCTTTTTTATTATTGATGATTAGTCGCACAAGTCAGATGCTTTGATTTTGTGTCTTTTAGCTTCAAAAAGCTTAACAATGACATCAAAATAACATCACATATTTGACGAAGTGTTTTTAGAGCTTTCGGAAAAGTGCCTCTTTATTGTGCAAATACAGTACTTATAACTTACATAGTTTACAAATACTGTACAACAATAATAATAATTGTTTATTTAAAAAATTTCCCGTATCAAAAGTTAATAACTTTGCTACTTTTGCATTTAAGCGATTGAACCAGGACGTATTACTTCGACAAGATGATTACTCAAGTCCTATAAAGTGTAGTGCAATCTGCAGAAGAAGTAAAATCACGCCATCACCCAAGCGTCGAAGATACAGTACATCATTGGGCAAAAAAAAAAAGAAGTTGCAGGTGGATTGGCTACGAGTGGGCGAGAGTCGGAATAAAAACTTAGCTGTTAGTGGGTGGCGCCATTAACTAGCAGGCCCCCGAAGAAGATGTATAAGCAATAATCTATCCTTGCTTTCCTCGTCGATCTTTCGAGGCATTAAGTTACTGTGGAAACCGAATACTCGAAGCCGGTCGATTGATTGATCGCCAATAAAACACAAACACTCGCTTTAGCCTGGCTCTCTCACCTCGCGAGCATTCGAGTGCCCACTGCTTTTCCAACTAGACAAATGATCAGCAGAGTCAACAAACGCTTTGCACTAAATCACTCAAATTAGAATCGTTCACGTTAAGAAGTCCGCCGGTCATAATAGTGCCACACAACAAGAGGCCCACCTACCTGCGCCCCTCACCCACACTTCAATATCGAAAATAAACACAAATATTTAATTGAGTTCGTTTTTAGGACAATAAATAACACCTACCAGTGTTAACAACTTATAAGTGCCTGCGGTGCTCATTTACAGTACTATATTTTTATAAATATTTGATCCGACTATTCAAAAAATTCAATTTTTACCAAAAAATGTAAAGTCAATGTTGATAACATTATTACTGTTTTAATATCTAAACACACTGCTGTCACTGATTAATTGTTATTTACTGTATGCAACAATACGAAAAATATAGCCTACTCGTAGTTAGTTGGAAGACGCCTTCTCCAGTTCTTACACAAATTTTTTTCTTTTAATTTAAAAAAATTTTTTAGAATAAATATTTCCACAACACAAATTAGCGAAAAAGCCTAGTGATAAATAGACACAGCCCCGAGATATAATTATAATGCTACGCAAAAAAAAATTAATGAGATTGTTCAACAGTACTTCGAATGTTTCAACCGGCTGAAGTCTTAGAAATAAACGACAACAGTAGCAGCAATCTATACATTTTTCCGCAAAACACTCTCAAAAATTGCTTCAAAGTAAAAAAAAAAAGAAAAAGTATTGAAAAACTGAAAATTTTTATTTCAATCCGGAAGAATAATTTCCACTAAAATAACCCTGCCAACATTTTCCAAAAAAAAAAAAAAAAAGGCAAAGAAAAAAAAAATTCATTATAAAAAATGTGTTCCGGCTCGCTATATAGTGGAGCAATAAAAAAAACAGACAAGAAATAAATGATATAAAAATCAAACTGTTCGTTTACTGACCCTTAACACAACTCTCCATCGTGGATATAAAAAATATGAGCAAAATAAAACAGAACTATGCATTGTATCTTTATACATTACAAAAATACACTTTCAATTTCTGTAACACCTCGATGCATCGTTTTTCAAAATATTTTTTCTTTCCAGATTGTTATCAAGCAGTTTGTCAACTAAGAACGCGGCACTTGGCGAATTTTCAAATAATGCAGATAAACTTCGTAGAATAAGCTACATTAGTAAGAAATTGCTTTATAAAAGCCTTAGGAAAACGTTATAATATAATTCCAGGCAAATTAATCAACACAGCGTAACAAACACTGTCACATTAGAAAAATGAGTGTTTGTAATATACGAGTACTGTATATCATACACATTCGCTATTTCGCACATTAGAAATTTACGTAAATAAATCCTTAAAACTAAAGAAACTGTTTATGTTAAAACGACGTTTTAAAGAATTTAGTAATAAGTGTTACATTAATATTTTATTGTGGTTTATTTGTAATTTATAAACTAATACAGCATACTGTTACAAAAATTGGGCTTTTTTTTTCAATAATAATTTCTAAAACTAGCAAAATTTTTATCCTCAATAGAGATTTTGCGGATAAGCTTTTTTCCTCGTTCTTATGCTTAAGTCAATTTCTTGTGCCGTCAAAATTTGGAATTTAATTTTACACTGATGTAAATGACATTCAAAAGTCCAAACTTTGACGACATAAGAAGTAGTAAGGATAAGAGCGAGGAAAAAACTTAATCACAAAATCTCTATTAGTTCGTCACAACAGAGTTTGAATCTTTTTCAAAAACCACCAACAATATAACTACTGTATTTATACTTGCTCATTTACTTCAATAAACAAAATATAAGTTAAGCTAGATTTTAAAAATTTAACAAAGTTTTCGAATAATGATTTTGGAATTTTTAAAAATTATGGCAAAACGTAATTTAACGGTTAGTTATCTCAACTGTAATGTCTGACTAGACAATAACTTTCAAGTAAATGTCTCCCCCTCTTACAACTTTTGATTATTTTTTATCTCCCGTATTCATCGTTTATTCTTGAAAAACGAAAATTCGAGAGTCCACCTACGCCTTCGTATTCTAGCGATTTGTAGCTTTGATTTTTCCATCCTATTTTTCTTCCCGTTTCCATCCCCCTTCCTATTGCCTCCCCCTCCACGTGCATCTCTCTCCCAGCTAATCTATAATTCACGAAGCAAAGAAACGAAGTCGAAAAAAAATCCGTTGCTCGTCTCGTCTTGCTCGGAAACGCACGCACATCATGCATTAAAAATCACAGATGCATCGCTGGCCGTGTTCGTCACACAAACTGTTAGCGTACCGTAACGCAAGGTAGGTGCGTCGACGTTTTCCGACAACGTGAAAAAACAACCACCCACAATCACTAGCCTAACACTTTCGGCTCTACAAATAATGCAACATCGGTTGATGGAGAATCGAAGGTGTTTTCGCCAACAGAAACGTAAAACCCGGTGATCAATAAAAATATTTATGGATATAAAAAAAAAATATAACGCTTTTTGCATGATGTTTCTTCCAAATAAATAGCGCAAACTTTGAGTAAATGGAAGACGAAAAATAAGAAGAGAGAAAAAAAAAGAGAGATATTTTTATACAGTACATGTACTAGCAAAATGGTCGATAAAATGGATACTGTTGAAATCCCGTGAGAAATAAAATAAATCGTGGTGAAACAACATCTTTTTATAATCAAGGATGGGATATTTATGTGGAGACTTAGGAACACATTTTAGAACAAGAACTAAAAACTAACCCCGCAGAAATACAGGGTGCCGAAGGGTTCAATCTTAGGAATTACTATAAAGCTTTTGAAATTGTACGATAAAAAAATATAATACAGTATTAAGAAAACAAACATTTTTAGAATAACTGAAATTGTATGTTTTTTTTTTTTAAAAAACTTACTAAAACTAGCTATTTAACAGCTATTTATTGCAACTATTTATTAAAGCAACAATTTACTGAAATACACAGATTATTAAACAGAGCACAGTATTGTATTAATTCAATTGGATTCTTTTTTTTCTTCGGTACACCCCTATGCATTTCAGAACAGGTAATAGTTACTCAAACGTTAAGTTCCAAAAAAAAAAGTTTCTCAAACGCGTATAAAATCCTGCCCCATTTTATTAAATACTGTATTAGTTAACCTCGAGAACCGTTCCCACATGCAGTTCATTTAAAAAGTGAACTAACGTGACATTTACTGAACAAAGTTCACCAAGCACCAAAACCGAATATCTAACCTTATTTATAATAGAATGTCAAAATGATAAATGATGACATTTTATAACCATAACATATCTACTCTCAATGCTCAGAATTTTCTTTAGCTTAAAATCCTTTAAAAAAAATTATTAAACATTTCTAGTACACCAGCTTAAGTTTTAATATGGTATGAAATTTAAATAAACAATTATTCCATCCTCATTTTTATTCGAGCAAAATGATCATTGAATGGTAAGCGGCACCCTGTATGACTGGCACCAAGCTTGTATCTAAAAATAAAATTTTTAAACAATAAAAGTTATTAAAAAGCTATCTATTAAAAACGCCCTCCCTTCCCCTTCCAATCTTCAGGGTGCCGTTAGTTCCGAGCCCAGTACCATTTTGGTTTATCGGAACTATTTTCTCCCGCGCCGGCGCGGTTTAACCGAAGACTCGAAAAAGCGTTGAAGCGGAGAGGAATAAAACACTATCAATCTGATGGTTTGCATAAATTTGCACTTAGCAGAACGACAAATTGCCGAGATTCGTCGTCTAATTTGAATAGAAAAATTCCTCCCCGAAGACGACAACTCCACCCCACGTGCACGGCGTGGGCAGGAAGGCGTTGCGCGTGCCGCAGCTCGCGTAACCAGCTCGTAATTGGACCGCATAAACGCGCGTCAAAACTTTTCCTATTCTCCGAGCATGCATATTGCTCTCCGGGGGCCCCCCGCACATGACAATTACCAATTCAGCACCTCCTTCATCCCTGCCAACCGCCACCTATCCATCCGTTTATGAGAATTGCTGCTTCTTTTTTTCATCTTTTATTTATCGAAATCGAGTTGCACATCTTCGCAAAACCTAATCGACTCATTTCTACATTTTTGTTCTTTTTCTCCTACCCCATTTTATATTTCAGCTAGCAATTAAATATAATACTGTATTCATCCACAAACCCTCTCCTTTTCTCAGGGCTCCACAAAACCATCATAAAACTGAGATTTTGATTGAGACTCGGAAAATATGGTATTTCAAAACAAATCAATTCTTTAAAAACAGTTTAATTTTTCTTTCGGTCTTGTAAAATTTTAAAGGTGTTACATACCATTCTAAAATCCTAAGAGAGTTGATTTTAGTTAATATCTCACACGCCCAAAACTTATAAATACTCCTTCCGCTTTCTAATTTTGACAAATCTTATTAACTATAGGAAATAACGAATGAACACACAACACATTCTACAAAAGCAAAAGAAATATCAAATGTCTGCAAAAAAAAAAATAAAACTAAATAAAAATTTTAAAACTCGTAAAAATAAACAACTCGATATTTGACAATTGACTTACGAAATTTTATGTTCACTATTAAGTAAGTACAGTAGGCATTGTATTCCCACCGGAAATAAACTGAAACTCGTTAAAAATAGAATTCTTCGAGAAAAAAAACCACCATTTTTACGAGTACAATTTTATAGAAAGATAAAAGTTCAACGAAATTTCGCTAACCTTATCATAATAATGTGCTTTATAATTATTAATCTTGCAGCTTTTTTCTCAGCAATAAGCAACGCCGTAGCAACTTAAAACAAAAATCGTAAAGTCAACAATAATATTTCTTGACTATTTTGTGACAGATTATTGGCCTGATATTAATCTGATCCAAAATCCTGTCTTTCATAAAAGTAAAAATAAGTAATAAATGCAAGAACGCTATCTCCTCTTTTCCGCAATAATTACTCTTATTGAAATTGTTATTATAGAAAGTAAAAGAAAGGCTAGAAAGAGATAAAGAGAGGAAAAAAGCGTATTTAATTACCTGAATGAGCAGCTCTTTCAGTTTCCGATGCAGTGTTTCTACCTTGCTTTCCTGCCCGCCGTTAGGTGGCGATGCTTTTTCGTTAATTAACTCGTGGACGCCTATCTGAGGAGAAATCTGTCCTCCCATAAAGTAAACACCTAAAAAAAATATATACGAGGAATATTAAATATATGCAAAAATGAATGCGAGTAAACATTAAAAAACAACCCCCCTCCCGAACTGCTTTGTTAAATGAGAGTGCGAGTCAATTAGTTAAAATGCACTCGCAGAACCATCTACGTGCAATCGAAAACGTTTGGTGCGCTCTTTCTCTCTTAGTGAATCGTTTTCAACCGCACAAATAGATTATTTAGCACTCCTTACACAAACTTACCTACCACCACGCGCATAAACAAACCTCATCAAGTATTCATAAATAAAAGTAAAAAAAACAAATAATCTCGCTGATAAATTAAACAAAGGTAACAATTGTGACAGTTGATGATCGTCATAAATTAGTCACTTCCACCACTCTTACTCAAATACCTTTCATTAAGGGCAAAAATAAACATTGCGTCAAAACGATTTTTTTAATCATTCTGGCATCCAGCCCCATTTTAAAAAAAAATTATAATAGTCATAAATAATGTAGAAAAATTTTAAAAAAACGAGTATCATTCAGGAGGTTTATGTAAGCGAAAAGAATTTTGAACGAATGAAATTCTATTATTACCGGTAGTTTTAATCTATATTTTCTTATTTTAAGTTAACTACTGTTCTGTATTGGTATTGTATTGTTTCATTTAATCAATTTGTCCGATGAATGTTTTGTAGAACGAAACCCTAGCGCAAATGTAAGGTTGCAAATATATTCACGAAAAAATACCATAATATTTATCTCTTAAAAACCCGACTAAACAATTTACAAAATTCACAAGTGATCAATAATTCAAATGTTAAAACAGTTGTAATAATGTATTGTATAAAAACTCATCGTCCGAGTGGATTACCTCTGGCAAGTCCGGTGTTGGCGACGGGCAGTGATCCCAGATGATAGGTGAGGTAGAGTGAAAGAATGGAGAAAGTGAGGAGAAAGATGAGGAGATCCCGGAACGATCGGCATCTCAAATTTAAGAAAAACTTCATCATCCTCGCACGCATTGTTCATGGCATCGCAGGTCCATCATCTCAGTGGGGGAGGAGATTCTAACTGCTCCTCAAACCCTCTAATCTAACACCGCCCATTATCCCTCGGACAATCCCGGCGGGAGTGCTGTTTACCGTTGTGAATCCGGAACCGTGAAAGACCTGCAAAACAGTGAAAGAGAATGAGTGAGAAATTACATGACGAGCAACGAGTCATCTTGAAGGAGGATGAGTCCGGAGAGATTTGTATAAATGAAAGATAGAAAAAAAAAAAAAAAAAATGGTAACTACATCCTCAATCAAACATCGGTAATTGTCAGGGCGTAGACCGGTGACGATTACGCCGGATAATATGAAAGTGGAGAGAGAATAAGTTATGGAGTCGTCTAGTTTCTCCGCCTAACCGCCACCCCCCACGCGGAATTCCAATCCCCAAATCTTCATCTTTTGTTGTGATTACACATCGCGAGCTTTTACGATTCGGACCCCACCGCCCCTTCTCTAATTAACTAACAACTTAAGCGTATCTTTCATTAACTATCCCGTATCTTTTTCGTTAATGGAACTACCGGATGACAACTCTAATAACGAGCTAGATATGTAGGTCAAAATAAATACCTAATCAGTTTTCTACTATCGCTCGCAATATCCGCAAATCCAAATTTTTGAGCGTATCATTTGTATTGAACTCATATAATAAATACTACATTATTAAAAAAATTATCGGAAAAAAATTGCGGGCGCATTATTTTGAATTATTATGCTTCTCCGAAGTTATCCAACCAAATACAATCCACGCGGTTCCACTCTATCGCGCATAACAAGAGAAAAGGGAATAATATTTCAATAAAACAAAAACAAATTTCGTTCCAGAAATACTGTACTGTATTGCCTTTTCGGTCTTCTTTTGGTTTTATTACCATTTTATTTATACTTCTTTTTTCGAATTATTTAAAGGCTACTGTATTTAATCGTTATTTTTATTTCCGAAGAAATGCATAATAAAACATAATGCCAGCATTTAAAATTTCGATCAACTGTAAACTGTATTCGGTATCGAAAATATCATAAAGGAAATCCGCCCACAAAGCCATCAAAGCGATTCAACTTTCAAAAATAATGCAGTCAACTTCCTCTTAGTCAAACTACCCAAGAGACCCTTCAATTTATAGCAATTTAAAAAAAAAGAAAAAAATATACCGACATATACTTCCGCAAATATTATTCTTTATAGCATTTATCACAAGTAGGCCTATTAGTGTTTTTATCGATTAATCATGTAAAAAAAAAATATTATTCTTAATATCGGATACCGGGTAATGATCATTTTTGATCTATTTAACGCAAATGCAAATAATTTCAAGAGATTTATTATACTCGTAATATTTAAATAAATACAGTATTTTCACGGCCAACGTCATTAAATTTAAAGTTTTTTTTTTTTTTTGAGCACATTTCTTTTAATTAAAAAAATTTAAACGCATTAAAAACCTTTCGGGTTTTATAAAATAAAATTAAGTAAAGTCTGGGTAAATGTATTTTTTATGAAACCAAAAAAGTGTTTGATTAGCTTTCATCGATTCAGTCTTTTAATTAATGACTCGTACTCTTTTTCTTCTTTCAGCGTTTTAAACTTAATTAAGCAGACTCTCAAATAAATTAGATTTAAAAATATAAAAATAAAAAAAATTCTGAACAATATTTCGAGCTCTCTTACGTTCCATAACAATTCTATTTACAAAAGTATTACTCTAATCCTTCGTGAAGAACCCCTCATACAACCAGCAATAAAACAATTTTCAAGGTAACCAATTTCTCGATTTGTAGCTTACGCAATTTTTCCTTCATCTTTAGCTGAAGTCGTAAATATAATAAAAGCTCGGCGCAGTACAACGAACGTTCGTAGTGGGAGATAACCGGTACAACGTAGATTGATGCTAGTCTCGGATAAAAATATATCTTGATAAATCAATCCGAGTTCAACAGCAAAAACAGCCCAAATTCCCCTAAAATTAAAAGACTTTCCCGAAAACGTACAGTATTAGATTTCTTCAAAAAATAAAGTATTGGCTACATCAAACTAAAGAGTTTTTCCAAAAATAAAGAAATTTTTCTTTAAATTATAAGGATTTTAAATTATTATCATTAAATTTCCTTTAAAAATTCCATTATTTTGAATTAAATAAAATAAAAATTTCTTAAATTTCGGAAACTTTCCCTAAAATTGGTTACACATTTGAAATTCTTCTAGTCACTATTATTCAGCATAATGATAAAACTGTCTATACGATTGACTTAATCCATGGTGTACGGTAGCTACGATTGGTATACTTTTCTATTCTTTCAATATCTTGCCTATTGAATACCACCGTACTTAAGAGTATGAGACGGATTAGAAAAGTGATTATCGATGTCGAACGCATTTTCGTCGAAGTCGAATCGAGTTTACTTAGTTTTAATGGCAGATTTATTATCTGTCTCTATTATCCATTTTAATCGATCGCCCCGATTCGCCTCTTTTTTTTTGTCTACGTTTTGATCTACTACTTCCGGCTTGAAACTTTTAATCGACATGGGAAAAAAAAGATAAATATTTTTTTGTTAAAAGTTTGTGACATCAATAACGTTCTCGCGTCGGAAGTGAAAGGTGATTTGCGCCGAGTGTCTTTGTTGATGTACGATATTGTCTAGACCAGATTTTCCACAAACTATTGGGTTCTCATTCCCCAAAAGTTTGACATTTTTAAATAAATAATGAAAGGTTCGCTCACGACGAAAGTTTGGAAAGATGAAAAGAGCTTTTAAATATTCATGACACAGGATTATGAGCGGTAAAAAGAAATCGAAAATGCCCGATTTAAAATTTAAATTAAGTTTGAAAATTGTTTAAATCTAGATTTCAATTTTTAAAGGTCAACGGAGAAAAAAAAATCGATCAAACCCCTCTGCAGTAAAAGCTCTATATGACTACAAAGGCCAGTTAGAAAGCGTTCTGAATTATTAAAAAAAAAACGTTTTAAATTAAACTTATGCAAAATAACCTCCCATATACGAGTACCGGTATTGTATTTGCTTACAATGAACCTGTATTGTATTATAACTTCATATAACAAGCATTTACGGACTTGAACCCTGACGTACATAGTACAGTAACAATCGTCACGAATAAGAATGATTTTATAATGTATAATTATTACAGTACAGTTATGTTAGAACAGCTTTTGAAAACTTTTAATAAGGAAACTGAGGTGGACAATTTATAATTTCGTTGCACTGAATATTTAAGTAGAATTTGTCAATTCCGCTAAAAATTACCGGAAATTTAACACTTTTTAATGCAATTATGACAGAAACACCGTAACATCACCAATAAATTTAGTAACTTTTAAAAACAAGAAAATTTGGAACCTCCAGTTCATGACAGGCAATGCTTCTTGCATTTTCTTCTGGCACTAGGTGACGTCACCGAGATAAAGTAAAAAAAAAAAACATTAATCGAAGGCGGGAACAAAACTAATAACAATAACAAACAGCAATCAAACAGCTAAATTGAAAAATAACTGGTCAATTGAGTGGGTGGTAAGGTGGTGAGCTCGCGTGCGTGCGTCACCGGTATTGATAATATCGAGCGCACTATCTTATTCCATTGGATAGAAGCAGCATTTATCTCGTTGGTCTTTGCTCAAGCTCCAAGAATCGCGATGGGTGTGTCCTATTAATGGCTGTTTACAATACACCAACTCAGCCAACAATACCTGTACTTTCTCCGATATATATACTGCACATATATATTTTGTTGTTTGGCAGGGACTGAATTAGAGCCTTGTTCTAGTCCGTAATTTGTTCCACTTTCGTGACATTTGTGAGCCGTTTACATGACAACCAAAGAGTCGTATTCAGGTACCGCGGCTTGATTTAATACGCATAATTCATTCGCCAATGGGAACATAAACACAAAGATCAAGGTGTGGAAAAAAATTGGTAGAAAACACACACATATATACACATACACACGAGAAGAAGAAGAAGAAAAAAAAATTACACAAATAAATAAAAATAAACATAATATAGTGCAGCAGAGAAAGCGCCAGGAAAAGGGGTTCGAGAGGGCGCTGCTCATCAATCTAAAATAGCGGAATATTTTTTTTCACTTGTCTCATTCGCTTTGACTGATGAATTACAGCTTCGAGTGAGTCGAGTCTAGGTGAGAGTGATCCTGGTCTTCGAATCATTCATCACGGACGGAATATTTTATTTCGCCTATCAAAATTCGATGGAAAAGCTTACAAACTAACCCTATCATTTCTACGCAAATTTGAAAAATATAAAATATATTATTTTATACGTATACCGGTAGTTACAAAAATTGAAAAATTACAAAATCAATGTAGAAAAAAGTTTCAAACTTTCAGAACAGCCCGCCTAAGCGCACGATCACAAAATACTGATAATTTTTGAATATAATCTAATACGGAATCGATAACTAAATTAATCAATAACGAGAATTTGAGCGATCATTCTTTATCCAAGTGATGCTAATTCTGACTATATTGGGCAAAAAAAAACTTTGGGCAGAACCAAATTATTGTGTATCTTTACTATTACTATAACAAAATTTACGGTAAATAAATTAATGAAATTTTCAATGAAAAAAAAAAGTGTTTATCATTTAATATTACTGAATTTTATTATTTATGGTATGTCTCGTTAAGCCTGTCCTTTTTTTAGATTTTCAGCGCCAATAACAAATTATTAATTCCTTTAAAGTTAGCAGGTTCGGCGTTATACCAACTAAGTTTTATCCATTAAAATGTTTTACACAGAAGTTTAAACCTCTTAAAAGTTCGCTTTCCAGAAATTCTATCACCTTGGAATTCGTTCTACAAAATAAAACTTTAACCCTTTGAAAATAAAATCAAATAAAGTTTCTAAATTTCGTTGTTGAATATCCTCGTTATGTTTATTATACTGTACAAAATAATGCATACCCGTCAAGTTCGCTAAATAATTATAAAGTTTTAACTGATCAACACATCGTCAATAACATCAAAATGAACAAAATATATTTTTCAATGCTTGCATGCAGTTAAGTTTAATAACTTTTATACTAAAAACAACAACAACAAAAAACTTTCATTCATCATCCCACCATGAGAATTTTTCATTAACTTACACCATCAAAATAGTAACTCTCGACCCCTTCAAATCAAGACAATTCGTAAAAAAAAAGATGGTGTATTAAGAAGATAGAATGGCATAATTTTTATTTTAATACTTTTCATTGTCGCTTGAAACGCGAATAAAAGCCACAAGAAAACTACGGTTCCTAAAACAAATTTGGCGAATCTGTTCAAACGTCACTGTAAAAACATGAATAAACTCCTTTTAACTCGGCATATTCTATTGTTGACAGGTATCCACCGAGACGTCAAAATATTCGCTTAAATAAATAATTTTCTACTTCGCCTTAAAATAAAAATCTCCTTCACTTTCCCTCGTTGTTGTTGTTTTTTTTTTTTACATTTTTAGAAACGTCAAACATTTTCTGCCTTAAGTAAAAAAAAATAAAATTTATGCGAGTTAGTCGTCTTTCAAGCATAATCTTTATAAAAAAAAAAAAAAAGAAATAGAAAAACACCGTTAAATTTTTTTATTTTATTTTTTTGGTGTTCGAAAGAGCATTTTCATTAATTATGAGCTTCCATCATCCACCGTAAATCACTTTGAATGCGGCGGTTGTGCGGCTGCGCGGGAGAGACTCGTCGTGGCAGGTAAAAATAAAAAGTTTTTTTTATATTATACTCTACATTACGTTATTTACGAGTGTAGAAACAAAAAAAAAAAAAATGATTATAGGTCGGAAGATGATTGATTACGTTCACCTCCATCCACCGCAAATTCGATGATGACACGTGCCGATTAGATCGCATCGTTCCCCGCCTTTCTGCCTCGCTCATGCGCGGCTCGTAGAGATCAAGTGTCAATTTGTTAACGATTACTTTAGTCGAGGCCATCATTACATTTAAATTAGCGGCTCATAAAACTCTCGACAACACCTTTTAACCTAACCTAAGTAACGCATTTATTACGTGAAAAAATAAAACTAAAAACATGTACCGGTATCTTTTTTCACATACCGGTAATTATTTTTTTTGTTTTTACCTAATTATTAAACCATGAAAGTTGAAACCATAAATTAAAAATCATAAAATAAATATATGTACAGTATATTAATGAAGATCGTTAATTTCTCGCCTGCTCGATAAGCTGATATGTCAGCTTTATGCTAATATTGCCTAAATTATGTTAAATTTAAAACATATTATAATTATAATCAATATACTCGTAATATTATACTATACAGTACTGTACAGTATAATATGCTAGTATCGGGGCTAAAAAGTAGTACGAATGGTCACTGTGAGCAATAAGTGAGTTTTGAGCTCATCGATGGTCGACGGAAGATATTTTTAACACGGACTAAAATAATTAAATGTTAAAAAAATGTCAATCAAGGTCCTGTTTTTCAATAGTAGATTGAACTGATTATTGTGCTAATTCAAGTGGGGATCGTTTTCTTTTGCGATTCGCCGTTATTTAAATTAGTTAAAATGTGAGATTTGCGTTTGCGACTTCAATTTCGAAAGAAATTTTCCTCAGTTTAGGTATGACCCTACTCAATTTCAAGCTACTTTTAACTTAGTTTGAACAAGTGTTAAACAACTACTCAATTTTTAAACAACATATTTTTGTTCTATTTAAAACATTATTACGTATACAGTATTTCCTTCCTTATAAAACTTACAATAACTCCTCTTAAAATATCGTTTTATGCCTTTAAAATTACGTCATGCGCATAAATTTGAGAACTTTCGTAAGCATATTATGTACGCAAATGTATCATGTATTAATCATGTACGAAACAAATGTCTAACTAAGAAAGTCTCTTTTCTTTTCGAACTGGCCTCACAAATAGATGTTATCACGTGGCAAACATCGTTAAAATGTCAAAACACATACATTCATATCCGCCAGAGAATTGAACTGAAATTTGGAAAATCTAACTTGTCGACTAGGCTAGAGTACTAGACAAAAGCACCGCAAACGCCGATAGTGACGCTGCTGTCGTCGACTTAAATACAAATATCCGAACGTCATTTAGCGCTGACGCTGATGTTTTCACGGACGTAATGCGTGTCCGAAGCCTTGAGGGAGTCGTGAGGCGACCGCAACACGACCACTCAATTGTCTCTTTGCATCGGACTGGTTCTACAGAAGCCTCACTCACTCACACACACACAACCCAATAAACAAAACACTTTTCGAATCATTAACTGATCTTCAGTTTTTTTTATCTATTCCCATCGAAATTGTTTGACCTCATAAATCGCCCCCTTTATTAACGTCCAATTAAATAAGATTTATAAAATCCATCGAGTTTCTCTCTAATTTCGATAGATTTTAATATCGATCGATAAATAGAAACATCATTCTGGAATAATCATGCAATCAATATTTACAGCCTACTGCAAAAAATAAACAATAAAAAAAAAATTAAGTGCATTTTACAAATTTAAATAAAAAACAGTAATCTTTAACTAAACAATACTTCTAAACACAAAAGGGAGAAAAGGAAACAACGTTCACATTTAAAAGGGTAAACTTTAAATAAAACCCAAACCTCTTATATGCACAGCATTTAACAAATTTATTTTATCGATTTCTCAAATTTATAATGCTTTTCTAAAATCTATGTTAAGTGTTTAAAGTTTCCGATACATATTCATAATTGTAAAATAAAACACATTATTTAGTACTCGGTATTAAATTTCTTAATAAACATAATGGTTTCATAACAATCCCATTTAAATGAAATCAATTTAAATTAGTAACCCAGATTCTAAGTTTTAAAAATTGTATGTTACACGTATGCTAAAACAGTTACATGCTTAATTTGTACAAGACGGGATTCGAAGCTATTTACCCTGGAGTTTAAAATAATTTCCCTGAGGCAATTAAAACACTTTTATCTGATTTCTCGCATTATGATGTTTCAATGTAATTCAATAATTACTATGGAAGAGCCTACGTAGCGTATCAAAAAAAAAAAAAAAAAAAAAAAAAACAACAACATAATCGAAGGTCAATTTTTTCAGCTATTTAATACCACCTAATAATATAGTTTTATTTAATCATCGGATTTAGTAAACCAAGCAGCTAATAATACTTTTTTCAAAAAAAAATCGTTTTAAAGCAATCAAAAGTTCAAATCATGGTTAAATCGAAATATTAAGAGACTTTTTAATACAGTATATTAAATTGACATGTTACGGTAGCTCATTAAATTATTTTTCCACCCAAAGATAAACAAAACACCAATATACAGTACAGTACTGCACTGTAATTAAGTTCGCGAAACACGAAGATACTATGGTTGCGATTTTGTTTATTATTATTTTCACTAAGCTTAAACTCTGCGATAGTGTTTTGCGCTGCTGTAGCTATGGTCTTCAGATCGAGTTGGACTAACTTAATCTTAAACATCCCGCAGCTAAAAAGTCGAGAGAGTTTGCGCATAAACGTAAAGACAAGTTTAAATGATTGATATCCAATTTGAGAGCATTTCTCGATCCTTAATAACCAACATCTCATGCACACACACACACACACACACTCGGAAGAAGGCGGCGAAGAATCATTTCTACTTCCGCCCCGTCCGGTTGAAACATAACTAATAAATACCGTACACAACTGCCAAGCTTCGACTTTCAACACTGATTTCGTTCTCTCCATCGTTTATTACGCCTCTACAAGAGCTAAGTATAGACGACGTCTTTCTGATGTCATTTAGGAAACACGTTAACGTTTACAACTCTTGATGGACATCAACGATAATCTCCCTGCGAACACAGCCCCCCTTCTCCAACCCGTGTATGTGGGTAAATAGGGGAATTCTCTTGTTTCTCCCCACCCCCTGACTCCAACATCACTACCCTTGTTCTAACGGAGCCGTTTCATTTCCAAACCACTGTTTCATCCAATTCCCAATTCTCTCGTAAATCCTAAAACGCCACCAAACTGAGCTCACTTACCGCTCCCTCTGCCCTTACCTACCTCCCCTTACGAGTCCTAACAGCGGTGTAACATACGAAAAACCAAGAAAAAAAGAAAAAAGCACTATCTTTTGTTTCATTTCGATTTTTTTTTTCTTTCTCTTTCACCGTTCCACAATCTCTATCTTTCCTCAATTTCACTTGTCTTCGTCGTTTAAGCGCCGGAGCTTAATGCGCAGGCGTCGCTTTTTACGTTACGTTTCTTACCTCAAGGTCTTCTTCTCATCTCTGCGTCTCTGCCAATCAAATCCGCGCTCTTTCCACCCTACACCCTCCCTCTTGGATGCAAATGCTTCCCCCCCCCCCCCCCCCCCGCTTTATGACGCCGCGACAACATTATCTTCATCAAATTAAACAACAATGCGATGCGGCAAGAGAGACTCTTGGAACTAAAGACTGCACTCTAAAAAAAAAAAGTTCAAAGAACATTCGGAGCAATTGAGGCAAAGCGAAACAATTTCTCGGAAGATGACGTTGATTTGCCACCTGACAAACAAAACGGATTCTTAAGAATCAACAAACGGCGCCCTTTAAAAAGTCAATACCTTATTACCTAACAAATAATACGCTACGTGGTGAACATAAGCAATAAAACTTTTTAATTAAAAAGCATCATTATTGCAGCAGAATAACATGTCGTAAATTTAAAACCTTATTTCCACCAATTTAATTAAAAATCGATACCGGTACGGTGGAAAACAAACATTTTTTTTCTCCCGTTGTATTAACATTTATAAAAAAATCACAACTTCTACACATAAGTATTAAGCAATAAGCAATCTAACAAATGATGCAAATAATTTTCTACTGCGAGTAGAACACACAAACAGTAAACTTAGAAGAAAGAAAAGAAAAAAAATTAAATCCAATTTACTATCCTGTTTTCGATTACAGTGTTCTTTATTCACAGGTCTCTGGACCTTTTATCATTCGGTTTAATCACAATAAAAATAAATCTCAAAACTAAAACGTTTTTAGAACCAAAATCGAAGCACGTAAAGTGAAACAAATCAAAAATTAATAATATTGTATTATGAAGTTGTACTGCGAGAAGTTCGTTAAATGATTCACGTAAAATTTTAATTTTAAAAGAAATAAAACAATAAAAATAAAATTAATTAACTAAAGTCTTCAATTAAAAGATAAGAAACATTTGATTTTTAAAATACATGTAGGCTACGTGTACTGTGAAATTAAATTTAAATATTCAGCTTAAAAGTTGACGATCATAAAAACAGAAATTTACTGCAAAAAGAGCTCCGAGTACACGCACAAATTATTATAAACTTATCCTTAACGAAAATGCATTTTAAAACGCAATTACGTAGCATTGCCCCGGAGCGCATGTTGTTTTAAAAAAACGAAGTTTTAAGTTACTTTGAAACGACGTTCTGGTCGCAAATTACTCGCCTCGGCGTCAAAACGCAGCGGTGTCGCGTAGGGAAAGAAGAAAAGCAGTGTAGCGAGTGCCAATGAAACTGATATCATTATTATATCGACCGTGTTTCATCTCGTGCAACCTTACCAATGTAAACTAGGAGAAATGTATCCGGAACCATTTGGGTAACAGAAACTTCTTTTACAGTAGAAAACTGTAAACTTATTTAGAAATTGATTAGATTAAGTCGAGCTTAACATTTTATAAGCTTAGTTTTCCTCGCTAAGGGGAACAAGATGGATGTGAGATGAGTTGAGAACATTCTCCAAAATATTGCGTTACCTCTCAATGATCTGGAGTTTTTTTAATTCTCGTTTTACACCCGATATCAGTTTATTAACTCACATAACTAATCTTCTCTGTTGCTTCCATTTCGAAACGCGGTTCCCTTCTCACGGTGACCGTGTATTAAGAACAGTCGAAGGCATTTTTCAACCGAAATCGACCAAAAACCAACCAATAAAAAAATAAATAAAATAAAAGTTGCAAGAAAACAAAATTATGAGTTTGCGCATGAGTTCACCTTTTTTCCTAAATTCCGCAGTTATATTAATTTTGTCCTTTTCTTTACGCGGTGTCAAGTATACATAACGGCGCAACCAAAAATGAAATTCATCGTACCGCTTAAAAACCTATATTCAATATTATTAGTCAAAAGCTTTTGTAAATCGCGTACAATAAACATAGTTCTCTATAAAAACTAGATCGTGAATATACCTCAAAGACGAGTCTAAGGCACGCCTTCCAAAGAATCACTGCATTATTACAATAAAGATACTGTACTTAATATGTTCTATTTAAATATGTAAATCCATTGTTGTTGGTTTTAAATAATATTAACATCCTGCTTTGTGTTCAATTTGTCTATTAGTTTCAAGAGTACTGTACAGCTACTTTCTCCTAGATTAATTCCTCTAAAAAATAATCCACAAATTAATCAATCGTCATTATAGTCAATATAATTTCATTTTTTTTTTATTAAAAAACAAATAGAAAAAGTATAATAAATCGAATATTATTCTTTAAGAAACCTACAACCTATAGTTAAAAATTAAATAATATAGCCCATTGTAAGTCGGAAAGCTTAAATTGCGCAAGCAAGTATTCCACACTATAATTATTATTACTGGTATTTCTATCCATTAAATGCCCCTTTTCAAAATAATTATTTTTAACAATAATAATTCTATTGCAATAATAAAAAAACAATCCTTCCTCTTTCAACCTCAACTATTACTTAAATTAAAATCAATCGACTTAACAAAAAAAAAATGAAAACCTTGCATTTCGCTAAGTATCAGTTACACAAACGTAACGTAATTATCGTAATCGATCAATTAAATTTCGCTGAATCAAGACAATCAAAAAGTTATAAAAATCGGTCGTGTAATTTGCTAAAAAGAAATAACGAACAGAAAACATTGTTGGAAGAGAATTGCAGATGCCACCGCCCGCCGCCAGGTTCGCACCGACCATAAAATAGCGCATTAAAACGTAGAAAGAAGGAGGAGGAGAAAAGTAGATTTGATACTAGCTCGTATTACATTTGTGGCTTTGAGTGGGTGGTTGAGCGAGTAGTTGGGAGTCCTTCACATCACATTACATTACATGACATCGGTTTTGTTGGAAAATTGCCCACGTGGAGGAGAGAGGCAGGCAGTGTTGCCAGCTGAAATCAAGTTGATGCCCAATTTATTTCGACGGCAAAGCTAATGATGCGCTTCTTAAGACTATAAAGAGAGTTGAAGAATTACCGCGCAGGCGCATTTCGGACTCTTTATTTCGGCGTGCGTGCGTGCGTGCGTTAGGCCGAAACACGTCATTTGTAAACAAGCAACTCGTTTCCATGTGTATATGATAAGACGTGTGACACGACATTTGTTCCAATGCCAACGTGATTATGCGCGGTAATTAACTTATATAGAACATGTTTCCTGTCACTTCAAATCGAAAGAGTCTAATAAGACCTCATTAAAGTTGATTTTTTTTTAAAAAATTTATAACATAGAACTTTTAAGCGCTACTTTCGGTTTCAAACTCAATGATACGAATCGCAACGGTTTTTAAGTTTTCCCGAGAACGTCACATGTGGTAATCATTTAAAAGATTTCTAAAGAAATGGCAAGAAATATTTCTAAGACTAGATTTAGCGACTAAATCTTGATTTAAAATTTAGTTCGAAGGACTTTTTTGGAGAAAGATCAAAACTACCGTATAAACAAGTAAAAATAATAATGTTCACCATAAATGCATGGTGGCCACCTGGCTAGCAAAAAAGAGATTAAAAAAAAAAAAAAGAATTACATGTAATAGAATGATCTCAAAAATACAATTTAAAGCTGATGTATAATTAAAATCTAATAAAACTTTACCAAAGTTATGCAGCATTTAAAGAAACAAACAAGACTACAATATTATTCATATGCGACTGTTTCATATGTCCCTAGAGGGCAGATGCAATTGAATGAGACACAGAAAAGTATAAAAACCCTATTGAGAACCATACTTGGCATTCCATGGCGGGGGACATACTGTATTTCTAGTCACTACGTTCAACAAGAGTTAGACAAGAAGGCGTTGGTTTAAAACGCCCCGAAATGTGTTTTGGGAAACAGATTACACTAACCGTAAACAGAAATCACACAACAACAATTCGACTCACCACTAAGCTGCGTTTGAATCAGCGGAATGAAAATACGATAGCAATTATTAGGATATAACATGAAATTAGTGCAGTTATTGAAATATCCTGGGAAAAACATGGAAAATTATTAACTCATTACCGGAAGATCAAACATGAATACCAGTAAAAGTGGAAAGGTGTGACAAATGCAATCAAATGCCGAAAATCAATAAATGCACTAGTTTATAAAGCTTTGTTTACTAAAAAGTCCAAGCCATGAAAATATCAAAATGCATTTCGAAACCGTTAATTATGGGTTGATGAAGGGCACTGCAGATAAATGATAATGTGGGAAGTGCTAGTAATGCGAACCGCGAAAACGGAACATCGATATGTAAGATATTCTTGTAATAATAATTATTATTGTCTGTTTTTGAAACGAGGTGTTAAGCAGCGGGTTTTTTTTTTAAATTGTATAAAACAAACCGTATTATCGATTTGGAGTTGTTTTCTTATGTTCATGTTCTTTATTGTTTAAGTACTATTTGACTTTGATATTGAGGCATGATATTTTAAAATATTTATGTTAAATGTAGCAAAAATTCATTCTGAATGGTACGCAAGCACGTCAAGTAACTAATAAAAAAAATATATAAAAAGTTAAAAACGTATGCCTTTACACAAAAATCTCAGCTGTGCAAGTGCCCGATAACCTAATAAACTGCTCACGTGAAGGTAAATGAAAGTGGTTACCCAGATTAGTAAACTTAAAACTGATAAAAAGGTAAGAGAAAGTAGTTGAAAAGTTTTGTTTAGAACTGAGAAAAATCTAAAGTAATTTTAAAAAAAATGGAGTAAACAGAATTCAAAATAAAAAGTAGCCTAATACACGTGTACAAAATCGGAAAAGGCAAAAATTTTATCTTACGGTAGTGAACAACAACTAAAATGAATAAAATTTTAAATTTTTTTTGTTACAAATAAATTCAATAAAACCAAAAGTGAAATTTAAGAAGACTATTTTATTCGTTTCCCTTTTTTTATATTGGAAAATCTAAAACTAAAAAAATTGGAAAAACCACTTTGAGCGCGTTTCGATATTAAGTTGCATTTTCAACACTTTTGTTCCATCTAAAAATAAAAAATTCGGCGATAAAATATGACGTCATGTCCGATCATTACGTGATGCTGCAATACGGAGGCGTGACACGTGGGGAATCAGCACAAGGCCGTTTTCACACACGTGCAAATGATGCCAGTTTTGTCACATCAAATATTATGCTAATGTCTACGCTCGTATACAATGCGATAACAAAAAGCTGATACAATTTTTCCACTTTCAACGACGCGCCTACATTTCACTACCAATAAGTCAATTTTATTCCTACATTTTTCTTATTTCATTTTTAGCCAATGTATCCCATCGCACGGGGAGGAAAAAAATGAGGTGTCTGCCAAATTATTCGTTCCAAACGTCACTTTAAAAGTCAAAATGTAACTTTTAAAAACAAAAACCACCTCGACATTTTACGGTAATTCGACAGCTATTTTTTTATTGATAATATTTGTGTCTTTCAACAATTATAGTTGTAATATACTCTATGACTAATTGACAGAGTTTCAGAACAAAATAATGAGAAATCGAAAACAAATCCCCAAATTTAAATGTAAACTAGACTTAAAGACTAAAGTACAATTGCTTCAGCAAGTTGATCAATAGCTTTAAATAAGAAAAAAATCGTTATTAAAATGCAGTACAACTCTTGTTTTCTTATAGGAAAAAGTTCATTCATCAAACCATTAAGACAAAAAATTATTGAACAGAATATCTCGCCAAAAAATAATTCGAAATATAACGAATTCCTTGTTCAAGAAATTCTCAATACTGTACAATAAATTTAATTTTCTTTTTGATTTCTCAGTACCAGTTTATTCCCTATGTCAACTATAACTTTGCAACTATTGTAGTAATAGCTTTTTGCATTTTAAGTACCGTACAGAAAATGAATTTTATTTTATTAAATTATAATTTTAATTTTCTAAAATAAAAAAAAATTCGTCTAATAATTGTATGTTACGGTATATCATTAAAAAAAACCTCCTAGATAGTTATACAAAATTAATAGGCAAATCATCAATAGCGGTTTTGCGTGTTCTTTACTGTCCTAGCCGCCAAGCGAAAAACCCTTTTTATATTTAATTTAAATAATTAAATCCATAAATAATTACAACCGCAAAGTAGGGTAAAAACTGTATAAATCCCCATCCTTCAAAATCGGTAGAGGAAAAAAAAGTATCCTATCATCCTCATAAAAACTTCTATCAAAATCCCCTCATCATAATCTATCTACCCATCTACGGTTACCCACAAAAATAACATCGCTTTTTTCCTATCGGTTAGTGTAGAATAAAACGACATCAATTACGTACGTGTAAACCTGATACGCTATCACATTAAATCCAAATTTATTCAGAAGATAAAAGTACCTAGTAACTTAAAAAAATATATATAATAAATAAACATTGCTTTTCGTTATATAATCTCTTTCGATTTATGAATACGTTTACAGCGCAGCCTACTACCTCTTTAATCCCACTTTTCTATATCCTATACCCTACTTACCGTAATAATGTGGTGCGGGTTGAGATTTAACCATTCTTTAAACTCTCATTTCAAATTACGACTTCTATTTCCCTACTAACCTTAAACTCAGCACGCACTTCTAACACTAAATCACATCTTCAAACACACATTAAAAAACTTCACTAAACACCTTTTTTTTTTTTTTACAACTTCAATAACGACGTTTGAACCAACAAAAAAAAAATGGTAAGATTTTTCGTTCGTCTAACAATGCGTAAAATGTAGTTAAGTACCATTTTCCAATCCTTAAAAAGTCCCGCCAAAAAAAATAAAAAAAATAAAGTGCTAAACCTGAACGCGTCGTAAAAAAAAGAGAGAAGGAAAAGCATTTTCAAGAAGAAAAAAAGAAAAAAAAAATTTCCATAAAAATTGAAGCGAAAAGGCGGCGACAGAGGGCGCTATTTTCGCACATCCGGTGTTCGTTTTATGGAAAGGTTGAACTGATAGAATTTTCTCAACATGGGTTCTATAGAGATAAGAACAAGGAATCGCGGAGATCTATTCATATTCTTACGGATAAATGCAAACACAACCCAGGTGAAACTCGAGCAAAAAGAAGAAAGAAAAAAAAAGCCCAAATTAAAAAAAAAAGCGCCGCTTTAACGTTGAGCTTTTCTGCGTTGCTCATCATTAATCATTACACCTTTTACGTGGCAAAATGTGTAATCTATTATACACAAAAATGTCACAAAAGAGCCTTATGCTTATAATTTATTGTTCGAAGAAAACTCAAACTTTCTGTAATAGATTTTTTTTTTTTTTGCGATTTAAACTTTTGGAGTACGCGTGCGCGCGGGAACAATAGCCGCGCCGTCAAACGCAATTTTTACGCCGCTATTGAAAATGCATGGAAAGAACAACATTTAAAATTCAAAATAAACCTCCAAATCTAATTTTTCAAACGAATAATCGCAAATGCAACTGACCACACAATACCCTTTTTCCTCAACGCGTCTTATTGTCAGATATTATTTTCCACACAAAAATTGTATTCTCTCTATAAAATTGAAAAGTTTTACGGTTTAAAAAAAAAAAAAAAAAAACAGCAAAACTGAGCATGAATAAATAACAATATTACTTATTCCAATACGTGACTCCAAGCAGTCAGCATCAATCGACCAACCAGTAAGCAAGTTAGCATAGCAGCGCATAAAAACAACGTAACCTAAATACACCAAAATAATAGTAAAAAAAAAAAAAAAATAGGAATGCAAAATGCCTAAAGTTACATAAATAAACAAATTAATTTTTTGTTCAATGTTTAAGTTGGATTTACTGGTTTTTAAACCGCACTGAAGCACTATACAGTACACCGCGTACCGAAAAAACAAATCCACGGTATACCGAAATAAGCATCTACGAATATATTTCATGGGAAATAAATAACAAAATATTATTAAGACTAAAAATAATGTTTACTAGTTACCATTTTTTCCTCTTTATGAGCTGCACCGGTTAAAAATTGACTTAACAATTGACGTATTCATAATAGAAGTTGCCCATGTTTACTTAAAATGAGCAAATCATTGTAGTTAATTTAAGTTTGCTATTACAATTATCATTAGTACAATTACTGTATTATTTGTATATACATGTATAACTATCTTGAGGATAATAATAATAATAAAAAAAAACTAAAAAAAAAAACAAACAAAGAAATTTAAAGCGAATTTTTTAACAGGTTTGATCTTTTTCCAAAAAGTCACTTTAGCTGTGCAAAATTGCTTGTGCATATTTAATCTCATTTTGTGCAGAAACTTTTTTTTTATGACATTGACAGATGACCAATTTTAATTTTAAAAAAATCGAAGTTCTTTTTTTTAATTGAGAAATTTGACTTACGGAAAGTTCACTACTTTTGATTTCTTTTTAGATCTTAGTTGAAATATCTATCAGTCACTCAGAATTTATAAATTCTAACGCTACGGTAATCCTTCATTACATGCCGTGCATTCGTTGCTGTGAGATGGTGGTTAGGACAAAATTATCCTAAAACTCGATCACAACTGCACATTAATGCATTCGATAGCTTCAAAAATTATTGGTAATTGAACTTGATTTTCGGTTACTCTCACTATATGATTTCATTCACCATTCGCCGCTACTACGTATATTGCGTTTCAAAGCTTTCCAGATTTAATGCAATATTATGGCTAATCAAGAGCAATTTAAAATACAGTATAAATCATGCCAATACAGTATAATTATACTGTAATTACGAATCTAAAAACATCCATTTTAAACTATTTCCCAAAATAATTTATTACATAAAAAGCTAAATCGCTTACGGTGAATCCGCGTATAGCGAGGGATTACTGAAGTAGAATTGGGTATGTGCAAAAGATCTTGTCACGTTCACTATTCGGTACTTTGCCTGAGTACCTTTCACATTGTCCGAACTTCTTTGACAGCAACTCCATTTTATTCCTTACATTTTAAGTCCATGTTTTGCATTAAATTTTCATAAGAAAATTTCTGTTGTTTTCACTTCCAATGACACTCAAAATCCGTTTCTCAAAGCCCATCGGACT
>JAQGAZ010001432.1:0-29816 GCA_034692225.1 Polydesmus complanatus
GCGCGAGAGTAGTTTTTGTTAGAGCCATCCTTTGCAGATTTTCCCATAGGATAACATGGGAATGGTTATCTACCAACCATATTAAATTTAATCACTTAAATAACTAAAAATTGTCACCAAGTCATTCAAAATATATTCAAAAAATGTTATGTAGAAAAAAAAAACAATCAAAATATTATAAAATATGAAAACGCTTCAGCAAACTACAAACTGTTTTGGATGAGTTTGATGCTCATTCACACTTGGGGCCGGGCCTTCGGTGCTTTAATATTACTTCGATAGATTTTTTTTTCTTTACACCTTTTTTTAACTATATTTTGAATGACTTAGTGATAGTTTTTAGTTATTTAAGTAATTAAATTTCATTTATTTAGTCCTGGACTAAGCCCACATTTTAACGCCACACTCCTCTCCTGGTAGACCAGGCTAGCAGACAGCGGCAAGTGCTTGATCAGCTGTGCTTCAAATCAATGTCAAGGTTGGATAATTATTGTACTTTGTCTAATTCAGAAGTTTAATGAGCTCAAGTAAACTTTTTTAAATTCATATATTTAATGTTCATAATAAATAAATGTAATGTTTAAACCAGACCAACAATCCTGAATGATATGATGTACCAACATTGGACACGTATGTACAGTACTGCAAGTTAGCTCTACAGTATAATGTTCATTTGATGACGCTATGTATTTTTTGGGAAAAGGATTCTGAATAAGGTAAAATACCGGTAATCATTAATGAAATTGAAATTAAGTAAGTTTAAATTAATAAACACATTTAAATAGACAAAAAAAATAGAAGATAAAGCAGAATTATGTGGAAATCTGAACGTATTTGATTGACAACAAGTATTTACATGTTCATCTCAATCATAGTTGTATAAATAGTCACACAAATTAGGTAAATGCAATACCATAATTTAATTAGTTAGATATTGTTGTAAATATTAAAATAAATAGCATTACATGTATTAATTTTAATTGTGTTATTTTTCAGCAACTATGGAACCAACAGAGATATGCATTTTATGCAAAAAAAAATTACTGGGTGGACAAACTGTATTAGTGCAAAAAGGAATTGACAATCTTAGGCAAATGAGTGTTGTTCGAAATGATGATGTGCATAAATTGCTGAAAAACAAATATTCAATCATGGTACATGCCAAGTGCAGATGTAGTTATATACGACGTGTTCCAGTTAAGGTACAAGAATCAGCTAAAGAAACACCACATGGTGTTCAACATTGTGATCAGACATTTGATGTTAAAAAAATGTGTTTGTTTTGTGGTCAAACTCCGGACTATAATCATCCAAAACGAAATCCTATTTGTTTTGCTTCAACTACGGAACTTAAAAATAATATAATTGAAGTGTGTAACAAACGCAATGACAAATGGGGAAATCTTATTCTGGCTCGTGTAAATTCAGCAATGGATCTAGTAGCATCTGAGGCCAGATATCACAGATCATGTTTTGCATCATTCTTCAAGTGCTGCAAGACTCCACCAGGCATAAGAGTTAGAACTGGCAACAAGTATGGATTGAATGCAACAAAAAATGATGCATTTCATCATTTATGTGATTATTTAGAAAATGTTGATGAATGTCAATTTGACCTAAAACAATTACCGTACTGTTGAAAATGAATGAATATTCATTGGATAATACAGTATATTCTGAAAAACATTTGAAAAACAGATTAAAACTTCATTATGGTGATGCAATCTACATAGCACCGCTAACGACTGGAAACAAGTGGACTGTTTGTTTTCGTGGTACAGCATCCCAAATCCTTAAAGACAAGTGGTATCAAGATCGTTGCACAAATGATAGTGATGAGAAAATGCGAATAGTAAAAGCTGCAGCAATTATAATTAGAGAAGATATATTTACATCACCTTACGATTTGGAAACCTATCCCACCAGTAATAAAATAGCATCGGGAGGGTATGACGAAATTCCGAAGTCTTTAACAATGTTTTTAGAAAGTGTAATGCATTCTAAAGGCAGCTATTCTGAAGCAGCAAAAAATAAAGTTGTCACCATTGCCAATTCAATGATAGCTGCAGCCAGGCCCAGAAGTTACATATCGCCAGTACAAATTGGTTTAGGGATCTACTTACATCGAAAATTTGCTTTACGATCTCTTGTGGACATGTTTTCAAACATAGGTGTATCTGTTTCTTATAACGAAGTTTTGAAGTATGAGACTTCTTTGACACAAAATAATTTATTAGAAATTGATCCAAAAGCGTTTATACAATTTGTTTTTGATAATGCAGACCATAATGTGCGTACAATTGATGGTCATGGTACATTTCATGCTATGGGAGGGATTGAGTGTGTCACACCAGCTGATCATGTGCATATGGATTTTCCTGTACCTTGACCAGACCATTTACCAAAATCTGACAGTATTGGCCAATACGGCATTATGAAGATAAAAACATATAATCGTCCGCAAAACTCTGGCCTAAAGAATTTGATATTTTCAGATGTCACTAAAATAATATTAGAACCAGATACTGCTAAAATAGCTCACCTTATGAATATTTGGTGGTTTTCGAGCCCTAGTTGTTTGAATATATATCTACCAGCTTGGAGCGGTTTTATGGAACTTTCAATGCTAACCCAACCAGAAAATTATCAAATATCAGAAATATGTCCTCTACCATTTGCTAATTTGTCACCAACCAATCCATCAACAATCTACACATGTCTTCAACATGCCCTTGAAGAATGCAAAAAACAGGGACAAAAAACTTGTATTGTAACCTTCGATCAACCACTTTTTAATAAGGCTTTGGACATTGTTTTAGTTGCAGATACAGGAAATCCTTTGTCATCTGTCATTGTTCTTCTTGGTGGATTTCATTTAATGATGTCATATATGGGTGCTATAGGCCATTTAATGGAAGGAAGTGGAATTGAAGAATTATGGGAACAAGTGTATGCAACAAATACTATTCCATTTTTATTATCTGGTCATTCCTATGCTAGGGCATTTCGTGCACACATGTTGACTGTGCTAGCTTTAGTTACACTGTTTTTTGAAAAACTCATCTATGAAAACTCACTTTCAAGTGAAGATATTGATAAACTAAAGTGACATTACATGTCTTTTATAAATAAGACTTGTGATGTAACTAATTTACATGAATTTTACAATTTTATGGAATCTGTTGATTTATTATTAGCATCCAGTTTGTTAACAGAAGCAAGTAAAAGTTGTACAGCAAAACTCTGGTGTCATTATATTGAAATGGTGCAAATAGTGCTTATGTATGTGAGAGCTGAAAAAACGGGAGACTGGCAATTGCATTTATATTCCATTCAATGTATGTTACCAATATTTCATGCTGCAGGCCGAAATCACTATGCAAAATCAGCTCATGCTTACCTACAACTTATGTTAGATCTTGAAAATCGTATGCATAAAACAGATTATGAAAATTTCGTTGACAATGGATATTTCACAATTTGCAGAACAGCAAAATGTTGGAGTGGTATCTGGAGTGACATGACGATTGAACAGGTGCTAATGCGATCAATGAAAGTAGAAGGAGGACTTACTCGTGGTCACAGTCTTACAGATTCATCAATTGCGCGTTGGGTGAATACAATTCCTGCCACTGTACACATTATTGGTGCTGTGGAAACATTAAGTGGCATATCGCTTGTCTATAGTAAGCAACATGTTGAGCTACGTGAATCTCGTATAAGTCGTGACACCGATGATTCTAAAAAGTTTTTCATATGGTTAAAAAGTCACTCCCCATTTGATAGACCAAATGATTCATTAATTTCAATAACCACGGGTATGAAAGCAAATGAAACAGTGAACCCTGAATGCGCAAAAGTAGTTGGCCAAGCATCTTTTAATAAATTCATTGGAAAAGCTTTTGACAAAGTTAAATTTTTGCGTAAAGATAAAGTTAAAAATATGGCTACTATGGTAAAAACTATAAAAATCGGCAAGCAAGATTTAAACATAAATTCAAATCAACTGTTTTATCGCATAGTTTGTACGGTTAAGACTGATGATGAACTAAAATTATGCTTAAAGTATGAGTTAGCGCCACGACCTACTTCACTTTTTGATATAACTTCGCTACAAAAAGGAAACAAGTCATCTTTAATTGAGATACTTGAAAAATATCACCCAAGTACTGAAAAACTACCAGAAGAGCCTAGCTTTGTCATAGATAGTGGCTACATTTTGCATAAAGTAATTTGGCCAAAACCTGCATCATTTTCTCGAATTTGCGATGGATATTTAAATTATATTCAAAGAAATTATGGAAATAATTGTATTATTATTTTTGATGGTTACAGTGATATTGCTTATAGCACTAAATCTGCTGCACATTTGAGGCGATCACAACAAGGTAAAACATCTATTGACATATCCGTAAATGATGTAATTTTTCCATCAACGACGCAAAATGAATTTTTTAGAAATACAATCAACAAAATAAACTTTATTTCATTCTTGTCAGAAAAACTTATAGCTAATAATTTTCAAGTAAAAATAACCACGGGTGATGCCGACACTTGCATAGTAAACACTGCCATAAAATTAGCTGAGAACTGTCAAAAGGGCGTTATAGTGGGTGAGGATACTGATCTGCTGGTGATAATGATTGCACTAGCTAATCGAAACAATAAATGTTTTATGTTAATACCAGCATCTAAAAACAAACCATCAAGAGTGTTTAACAGTCAGCTACTTTAAAAAGCTTTAGGAAACGTTGCAAATCACATTCTATTTTTACATGCAGTCACAGGTTGTGACACGACATCTTCACTATTTAAGAAAGAAAAAAAAGAAGCTTTCAAAATGTTGCAATCTAAACAAGAATTAAGAGAGAAAGTGTTATTATTTAACAATAAAGATTCATCACACGAAGATATTGGTCAAGCTGGTCAAGTTTTGTCAGAGGACATAAACATTACAAGATACAAATGTTATAAAAAAAATTGTGGCAAAACAACCTATTTGTGGAAAGTTTGATCTCTCAATAATCCCTCCAACTTCTGGTGCAGCGTTACAACATAGTTTTAGAGTTTATCATCAAATTCAAACTTGGCTTGGAGTTACACTTCCTGCTACTGATTGGGGATGGAGGATAGAAAATAGTTATTTATCTCCAATCCCTACTCTTGACCCTCCTGCTCCTGAAAATCTGCTTAAACTAATTTTTTGCAACTGCAAAACCGATTGTAATCAAAGATGTGAATGTTGGCGTGGAGGCCTGTTGTGCACTTCTATGTGTGGTAAATGTGGCGGTGAACAATGCTACCCTAAAGAAGATGATGAATTATTTGAAATGGAAAAAAATGAATATTATGTATGTGATAATTTTAGTTTTTAATTTTTTTTTTAATATTTGCTGTCTCATAGAAAAGCCCCAAAGAAAAGCTTGGCCAAGTAGCTGAAGGTGGTGATCATTGATGGTAAGTCTAAACAATTACCAATGAGTTTTTTTAGTTATTATTAAACAATTTTAATTATTACGTTGCAGGGGAGATTTGGGCAGGCCTGTAGTAAACCATCAAATATTTGTTAAGATTAGCATTGATTTATATTCCATTGATGTTTGTTTATTTTAAAATGCTATTGTTAAGTAAAAAAAAATTTTCCCGTTAATTTTTGGTTTTACTAAATTCAAACACTGCAAATAATTAATTCCTGCACGGACGTCTCTATAGGAAAACATGGGAAGGGTTACAGACTAACTAAATGAAATTTACTTACTTAACTAACTAAAAACTATCACTAAATCATTCAAAATATAGTTAAAAAAAGGTGTAAAGAAAAAAAATCTATCGAAGTAATATTAAAGCACCGAAGGCCCGGCCCCCAGTGTGAAATGTGAATGAGCATCAAACTCATCCAAAACAGTGGGCAGTTTGCTGGAGCGTTTTCATATTTTATAATATTCTGATTGGTTTTTTTTTCTACATAACATTTTTTGAATA
Organism: Polydesmus complanatus; assembly: GCA_034692225.1. Taxonomy (NCBI): domain Eukaryota; kingdom Metazoa; phylum Arthropoda; class Diplopoda; order Polydesmida; family Polydesmidae; genus Polydesmus; species Polydesmus complanatus. The sequence goes on from JAQGAZ010001432.1 coordinate 5,983, forward strand.
TATTTTGAATGACTTAGTGACAATTTTTAGTTATTTAAGTGATTAACTTTAATATGATTGGTAGATAACCATTCCCATGTTATCCTATGGGAAAATCTGCAAAGGATGGCTCTAACAAAAACTACTCTCGCGCCTAAACGATAACAGCTAGGTTAAAAATCATTATAAGCCTTTTTGTAGATGGTGGCCTAAGGAAGAATTTAGGTGCGATGTTATTTTGCGCTAAAATGTATAATAAGCGAGAACATAACGCAAAAGCGATTTTGTGAGCTATTTTTTCAAGATGGCGGCCACACCCCATTCAGAATCGGTGGCAACTATTGTTGTTTTTATTCTGTATATACTTGACTACATCCTCACCAATTTTCAGCTTGTTGAGTGGAATTTCCTCAAAAAAAGCTAATTTGACTGTACTAAAATTAGCACTGAATGGAAAATATTTGTTCAAATATTTTGTGTGGGTTAATGGAATGTTTAAAACATATGTTATGGTTATACTAGGCATATCCATAACATAAGGGCTGGTTAGACATAATATTTCCACATAATTGCTTCACTTTCTAAAAGTTTTTAGTACAGTATTTAAACTACAGCCCAAATGACATCCCTTGCCCTACAATCTACCACCGATCATTTTTTTTTCCTTTTTAATAAATAAATTTAATGGGTTTTTTGCACTGGAAAAATATAGCACAATTTTGGAAAATATTATTCCGAGAGAAAAATATCACTTTGGGAATAAAAAACAAATAATAAAGTTGTACTTCATGCAGCTGATATCCTCATTTATGATGTAACTTCTATAAATTGCTTTCCTTATATCGTCGTGGTATATGCAATAGGTCGTATGTCATGTTTTCTCAATTTTCCACAAAGGACAAAAAACTACTTTATTTTGTTCCTATCGTCCAGTTACTTGTGAAACTTTACATTTTTGATTGATTTTACTCTTTATTTATATTACTATTTATTTTTTTTTAAATAATTGTATTTTATTAAAGTTACATTGACATACGTCAATTTGTTTATTAAGTTTGATCATTTTTGTTGACATAAGGCAAATTGTACAGTAAAATTAAAAATAGCAAAAAAAAAGAAATTAAAGTAGAAAATTATTTTTATTTTTAAATAACAAAAAGTTGTCATGTTTTTAAAAATACAGTAAAACAATTTACAGAATACTTGCAAAAATTCTACAACAAGCTTCCATGGAAATAAAAAAAGAACTTTCTAAAAACAAACATTTTTAAAAAGTTCTTTTATTTCCATGAAAGCTTGTTATAGAATTCTCGGTAATCTGCTGGAATAAATTCTTTGAGCTCCTGGAGGTGCTGAAACTTGCTTTTTTCGATTGGACAAGGTCCGTTGTATAATTTTGGACGCTCCATCACAGTTGATCGCTTAGGTCGTTTCGGAAGTAGAGTCCACTCATCGCTAAAATGAAGTTTAAAAAAGATCTCACCTTTTGGATTGTATTGATAGGCAACCACATCATTTACACAAGGGTCCCCAGTTTTTGTTCCAGGTCTAATGCTCGAGTAGTAGCCCGCATCAAAATTCAAAAAATCTTCATAACTAAGATAGTAGGTCTTATAAGGATTATTAACTCTAGCGCTTTGAATGATGGGCAAGTAGTCAGCTGGAACAAAAACTTGTCTTCTCTTCTCAAGCTTTTTTTCAATTGATGAATGAACCGAGTCCACCTCCATGTATGTATGACCAACTGCAAGATATTTCTGTTCAATGATAACATTATTTTTCATGCTGAAATCCAATAAAGCATTAGATAATTTAACATTCCTATTCTGATAGCCACATCCATCACTCCATAGAATAAGCTTTGCTGGAGTCAGCTGGGAGATTTCCTTTGAGATAAAAGTCGTGGCAATAGAAGCAAAAATATCACTTTCTAGTCCACCAGATCCTTCGTGCCATACATAACATGAGACATCTTTTGTTGCAAGGTTAAAATATACCTGATTGTGCACCTTTAACTTTGTTTTATAATAATTAGCAGCAGCATTAAGACGAGGTGATAAGAGAACAGCTTGTAGATCAACTGTGTAGCATTTAATGTAATTTTTTTCCAAAGCTAAGCATTTGTCAGCTTCTTTTTCAGCATTAGCTTCGTTCTTCTTTGCAATATGTTTTTGAAAATGTTCTTCATCAAGTGTCCCATTTTGAAACATAGTACAATCATTGCACTGATCTTTTTTTGGGGTGTAAATGTCAAGGTTTAATTTTTTTACTGTTTTATGAAAAGTGACCCACGATACCTTTTTTTTCTTTTCAGTAGCACATTTTTCTAGATATTTTCGATGCATATCTCTAAAACTATCCCAAACTGGCTCCAGGTAAAGTTTATTAGTAGAAGAACGACAATAGTGAGATTCCATTTTAGCCAGAGAGTTCAACCAGTCCTCTAAATCCTTTGACACAGTTGGATGGTTTTTTTCAAGGTTTGGAGTGGTGTCTTCCGATGTTTCTGGTATAAGGTTCATAATCCATGTTCTTAATTGTTTTTCTCCTAAATTAAATGTGCCTAGAAACATTTTTTTACAAACAACATGTTTTTCTTTCTCTGTTTTTCCATCACTCACTGTTAAATAATATCGAAAACTCAAGTTTTTTCTGGAGCTATCTTCACCTTTTCTGTATTTTGGTCTTGTTGGTAGCACATTTTCGGTGATATAAACTTTTTTAGAATCCCAACTTGGTAGCTCCCAAAATGTTGAAAAAAGCAATTGGCGCGCCTCATCACTAATTTGATCACACTGAAATCCTTGCTTTGGACCTCCTTTGGTAAATTCTGAATGCCCACTGCAACGTGGACCTAAAGTTTTTGCACTTTTTTCAGCAGTTTGACGATATTTTCCTGAGTCATCCTTTTCAAAACCAAGATAACACTTGCCTTGGGAGCGCATTCTAGCATTTTTTTCTCGTTTATAGTCATTAGAATTTCTCTGTCCTTTTCGTTTTCTTTTAATGGCAGTTTGGGCAACAGTCTCTTCATCATTACCTTCAGAAGAGGCGGCGATTTCTTCTGATTTGCTTGATTCAGAAGGTTGATACAAATCTTCATCATCATTATCAGATTCTGTTTGTAAGTGGTCGGAGTCAATTACTTCTTCAACTAACATTTCACTGTTTGTCACTTCAAATTCTTGCTGTTGCAAATGTTCCGTTACATTTACATTTCCAGATTCTGAACATATTTCTATAGGCAAGTCTACATCAAAAGTTAATACCACTTCAGAACCAATTTCATCAAATGGCTCCATGACTAAAAATAGCGTTTCAGCTTCACCAGTATTCTCTTCACTTCCAAGTTCAATAGAATTTAATTCCAAAAGATTCGGGTTATCTATATAATTATAATTTATTATAATATTTTAAATGTTTTTTAAAGATTCAGTTAATAAGAATTATTATTTACGATTCATTTTCTGAGCAATAATAGCTGTATTCACTTCACCCCCAGGTTCAATAGAATTTAATTCTAAAAGATTCGAGTTTTCTGAATAATTATAATTCATTATATTAAAATTGTGTTTTTAATGACTTATTTAATAAGAAATTACTTACGATTCATTTTTGGAACAATAATAACTGTACAAAATTCAAGACATAAACTAAAATCCAAGACACAAATGAAAAATCAGCTGAAGTACTGACATACGACTTTTTGCAGTGACCAACTGTGAGAGAGTTGTCAATTCGCCTTATTGCAAACCAGAGAATGGCCTATTTCTGATCATTTTTCTGAGATAAATCCTATTGCATATTGTGCAGCTTACATTATTTGCCACCAGGGTGCAAAAAACCAAAAATTGAATTTTTTTGACATACGACCTATTGCATATACCACGACGATATATTACTAATGTTTATTTTTCTCTTCTAATATTGGTTTGGCATAAATGGCATTGGAGGCAGGCAACTAAACTGTTCACTACTTCCCATTAGTTGTAAGACTCCCACTTGAAAATGTGAAACATGTTTAGCAGTATATTTCTCTAATCTGGGGCGAATTGTCATTAAAAATAAAGAGTGGCAGTCTTCAGGTTCGGGTTTATATTCCAAAGCTTTTAACATTTGAAACTCAAACTCATCAAACTTTCTCTTTTTGCAAGTTTTCTGAGGCTTTTTAGTAACATCTACCAAGTTAATATCAGAAATTTCTGGTGTGGGAATATCAGAAACTGCTACCTCTTCAACTACTTCTTGTAGGCTATCATGCGTTTCTCTGGCATCTAAAATTTTGGTTAGAAACTGTAAATGATCTTTATCAAAAAGTATTTTGATAGTCAGTTTTCCAGATCCCGATTTAGTCGAATCTTTCTTCTTTTTTTTGTACTGAACGAATTAATCACAAATGTTGTTCCATTTTTTAATTACTTTAGCTAATATCAAAGTGAAAATATATTAAAAATTTACTATTTTATAGTTACCAGTATTTAAAAATAATATGCAAACTATGAATTTAATACTCACCAATTTTATCTTGCTCTTTTGGAGTGATTTCTTCATAGTCATTTTTTGCCATGTTGAAAATTTCTCTCCAAGCTTCTCTTGTTTTGTATCTATCTTTATAAATTGGTGATGTTATGTTCCACAAAACTGGTCTGCATTCCACCGTAGTTATTATAAGCTTAATATCGAATTCAAACACAACATTCGACATTTTGTAAATTTTTATAACACTATACAAACTTTTCTTCTCTACCAAATTCCTAACAAAACTTTCTATGTAATGAATTGCCACAATCAAAGTTTGGCGCAAATTGTGCTGATCCCGGATCATAATGGACACCATGTGGGCAAGCTCTAATAGCTTTCAATGCACTACTGCAATATTTTTCGTCTGCTATCTGACAAATGAAAACAGAGGTTGCCGAGGGGGTGTCCAGCTACTTTCCTGCCATTGGATCAGATTGCCTGCATGTAAAACCTCTTGTTGACTACCATACATCTCACCATCGGATGATGTGTTAATCACATGACTAACTATTGGAATAGCAAAAAATCAGAAATGTGCAATAGGTATAAGAGGTCACATTACTGTAAGCTAGTGGTGCCTTGCTGTTACCTATGACCATTGCAAAAGAAAATAAAATTGTTGAGAAGAGTAAACACATTGATCAGGTAATCCAGGTAAAGCAAGATTCTTCTGACAATCGTAAGATATTATTAGTTTTGTTGGGCATTCTTCACATAACAGTTCATAAAAAGCTTTTGCTCTTGCTTTGTGTAAATGGAATTCAGTTGTTAGATCTCTTTGTCGTTTCCTTAGTGGAGGTTCTGATTCTCTCTTTCAGTTGCAAACACAATGAGCAAACACCTTTTTGGAGTCCAAATCCTAAATTGTATTAAGTATTAAAGATTATACAAAAATAGCTTTTCTTAACAGCTGTGTTCAATTTATTTTCAGAATACATGTGCCATAACTTCTTTATGTTTAACTCAAAAAATTTTCATTTCATTTTCCCCTGCAGTAGTTTGACTTGCAACATGTTGGGTGTTTATGAAATTCATAATATTTTTTTTTTATCAAATTTAAGTTGTTTTGCAAAAGCCTCCTCTTTTTTTTATCTACAGTTGCCATATGGAAATACGCCTAGCAGAAATGCTAATTTATATACTTGCTGCTGCTGTTGTTTGGTGTTCACAAAATATTTGACTGTTGCTTCTGCTTTTCCTCCTTCAAAGGAGGACATCCCACACAAGTGTGGTACAATGGAACAAATGCAATTCGTTACTTTTTGATTTGCATTATTTTTTACGTGAGCATTTAAATTGCAGGATTAGTTAACTGAAGGTTTGAGCTAATTAATTTCCCCATTTACATTTAAAAAACTCTTCAAAAAATTTAAAACATTTAAAAAAAAATCCATTCTACTGTACCACACCTTCTCCTACTGTATGCAGAGTGTGAGTTTGGAGCAAAAATGTCAAGAAACACAGTAATTTTTTTATTTATTTATTTCCAACACGGTGCATCTGAAAATAGTTTTATATTTTTGCAATAGAGTAAGAGCTGATGCACTATACTAGTGAATGTGTCCCTCACTAAATTTAAACGTTTTCAACAAATTCTGCCAACTTTAACCGATTTTACTTTCTCAAATAGTAGTTTTTATCAACTGCAACACATAATAAAAATTCATGGCGCACAATAACATTACTTTTATAAAATCGTTTTCCATCATGAAAATTAAAAAATCGCCAAGCATCAAAAAACCCCACTTGTTTAGATAGCTGAAAAGACTAAAATATGAGGTAAAAAAGTGGTTAATTTAGGTAATGTTCAAAGACATGTTAGTCAACATGATAACCAAAAAAAAATAAATATATTTCTAATGTAGGACGAAAATTTAATAAAAGTGCATGAACTTTTTGCTTCATCCTTGTACAACTAAAATGCAACATTGCATATATTAAACATGTAATAGTAAAAAGGTATAAAATAGCATTTTTTCATTATACACTGTACATATAAGCTGAGAAATGTAAGTTTTTATTTTTCAAAAATGTTATTTTTTGGCATTTAACACAATGTTTGCCAACTTTTAATCTAAAACAATGGGTGGCACGACATTTTTTTTTTTGCATCTTAATTCGCAAAACTAATGTTGGTCAGGATTTTTATTTACAGGATTATCTTTGGAAATGCATTTCATGCACCATTCCGTGCAGGGACTACATTGTACCATACAACTATTTTTTGTAAATGCCCCTACAGATGCAATAAACCAATTGCAATGTTAATTTCCTTCCAATTTTCACACTTTCCCTTGATTTAATAATGAGTAATTTGAAATCTTTATTTTTAAATGCATTTCTAAGCCACAGTCACAGGTTATTATGTATGATTTCTACAGAGCATGAACCCCGAAATCTGTTTCTTGTTGTTGCTGTATTTTTATTTGCCATAACTGCACTAATTCAATTGTGGTATTTTTGAATTGACTTGATATGAATGAAATTAAGTCTTTATTTTTTAAAGATGTTGAATTTAAAGTCAAAAACATTAAGGGAAACAATTTTTTCACAGCATTCTCTTACAATGATGCAATGGCCAAGGTTTGGTACAGCATAATTTATATTTATAACATATAATTTTTATAAATAAAATTTATAATGTCACAAATGTGCCATTAGTGGTAATATGGCAAACAACTAAAAATTCCATCAATACTAGCCAGCCTTGTTATTCAATTGCTTTGTTTGTGATATTCAGTTAGGATTAATGGAAGTTGTAACCACACTGGGTCTAAACCTTGAGCAACATTAAATAAGTCAATTTCTTAATTTTCAGTCCTTGGGTTAAATTTAGGAAGGATTTTAACATTTTTTTTATCATTTTGTTGTGTTTTTTTTTTTAAAAAAACATTTTACTGTTCAATGGACAGTGGGGAAGGCAGAGAAGCCCAAAGACCCATTTTTGTTCCAAAGGATGGTTTACAGAGTTTTTTTGTATTACCAATTGCAGTTTTGTATTCATAAGGTCTTCCTTTCAGCTTCAAAACTAATGGTTTTTTAATGTTATCAATAATAATTTGCCATATGTTATTGTTTAAATCCAGGGTTGACTGAACACTTTCAGATTTTGTATCTTTATCTATGGTAATGTCACCATTTTGATTTGTAGGGTCATGTGTGAGATCTTTAGGTTCACATAGAGTTCTTCAATTTTATCTGCAACATTATCATATTTCTTAAAGTATCACTTTCTATTCAGTTTTTTCCAAACTTTCATTTTATTTCAATACTTTTTTATTAAAAATATTAAAATTATTGCCATTAATTTTATCTTTTTATCATTAACTATTAGTGTAACATGTTTATTTGCAGCCCATGCCTGCATAAGGGAAATTAACATGGACTTCCTATGATTATATTCTTCCATTACTCATGAAGCGACAACATCATATATTTTTTTTAAATGTAGCATTAATTGACTATACTTATCAGTCTGATGTAAGGGTATAATTAATTGTTTTAATAAGTTGCAAGGTTCCTGAATTTGAGTAGAACTTTCAATTGGAGCAGTTAGCCATATACTGGCTAAATATCAATCAAAAAAGGAATTAATGTCAAAAAATTTTTTTTTAAAAGCTGTCTAAATGCAAATACAGTATATGGAAACACATAATAATTCTTCTTATTTTATGTTCAAGTACACTGTTTCAAACAAGAAATTTGGTAACCCCTGAGTGTGTGAAAACAGTTATTATGTTTCACAAGATCAGGTTGCTCACCTTCACTATAAATGAACTAAGATTTCAATCTTAAATTAAATTTCATGTGATTTTAATTTCAACTCAAATAATAATTTGCAAAATGTGGTAATATCTTGACTAAATTAAATTGCGTTTTTCAATAGCAAGCAACCCACATTTCTTTACTTGAAATCCTATTAAATTTAAAATATGACAACTTTGGAAATTGTACTAACTGAGTATCTAATCTTTTATTTTTCCAAGTACTATTAAGATGAGTTTCTGTAAAACTATATTCTAATTTATGTGCATAATGTCTATAAAGATTCTCCACATTTTTGGGTAATTCTAATAACAATTTTAGGTTTTATTGCTTTTAAAACACATAAAAGGCAAATTTCAATTATTACATTTAGAAATGCATTTACAATGCATTTAATTCTACAAAATCTTTATAAATCATAATAGTTTATATTTTTGACCAAATTGCTATTATACTCTTCAAATGTTTCCAACACTTTCATTACTGTATCTGTAGATTTATTTGCCACTAAATACCAAGCCACTACCTTGCTTCCATCATTTCCATCTACACTCATAAAAACATACAATGGCAGTCAAGAAAAATTTAATAAATATGTGGCATTAATTAAAATATGTTCTGGGTATTGCACAAAAGTGAAGGGCAGGAATATTTATAATTTTATAATTATTTGTATTTTTACCAATCATCTCATACCAATTCATCATACCAGTTACACACTAGTATTCAATGTTTGGTAGGGGTGTGAGCAAACCTCTATATAATATTTTAGTGTGCCACACATTATCACATAATGATTGTATTACATTTACTGATAGAAGGTGGAAATATCTTAAAAATCACAGGGAAAAAAACAAAAAAAATATGTAGCAGTAAACTCTTCTTCTAAAATAAATAAATAAAACAAAAGTAGATGACAGCTATTACTCATCCATCACAAAAAACATAATTAAAAAAAGGAAAAGAAACTCATTAATTTGCAAGCTATAGTAACATTAATAATAAGGGGAGAGGGAAACATGTCATAAACATTTCATATATAAAAATTAATCAAAATTACCACAAAATATGGCTAAAAACAACAGGAAATTACTTAATCCTCATAAAAAAATTAAATTAGAAATGGACAAGAAATTCTTTAATTTGTAAGCCATTATAGCATTTAATAATAATAATGAGGGGATGTTATACTATACACTGTGGTCACAAAAAAAAAACGTTCAATACCACATGTGTTAAATAAAACGTTCAGACTGCATTAGCTAATGAGATTATATTAAAGGTCACTGAGACTAAAACTATTTTAATCTATACTATAATAGTAATTATTTTACACTTTTTAAAACCTCTGACAAGTAAAAACTAACGTCAGAATGACGTAATTATTAATAAAATGGTTTTCACTGAAGAGAACAGAATAGCGAATGGCAAGCTTATCTTGCCGCGCATGTTGAGGCCAAAGGGAGACATTTTGAAAACAAATTGTAACAATTATTTATTTAAAAAATAGTTAAAGTAAAGTTTAGTACATGTGGTATTTAAATATTTTGATTATTAAAAGTTTTTAATACGAATTCAGTTGGGTACGTTTTATTTAATGCGTGCGGTATTGAACGTTTTTTTTTTTGTGACCACTGTGTATATATGCAAATTATAAAAAATTAAAAAATCGCCGAACATGCAAAACCCCCACCTATTTAGGTAGCTGAAAAACCTAAAAATAGTTGCTAATTTAGGTTATAGTTAAAGACATGTTAACCAACATGTTCACAAAAAAAATAATCAATTGGTTAAATATAGCGGGAGAATTTAAATCTTTGCACGAACTTTTTGACTTGACCTCGTATGAGGCGTATCCCAAAAGAAGGGGATGTTTGGTCATTAAAAAAACCTGACCCATAAGAAATTTTTTTTTTCAGTTTTAGAAATACAATTATGCATAAATGTTAAGTAGATACATAGTAATTTTTCCAAATAATTTTAGCACCTAAATGACAGCCCAAATGTCATCCCTTGCACAACAATCTAGCGCCAATCATTTTTTTCCAGTATTAACAAATAAATTGCCAAAAAAAAATGTATGGAAATCAATTGAAAATTGAATTTAAAATGGAATTTAAAATGACAGAAGAATATGAACAAAAGAATAAGATTTTTCTAAGTTTACTCTAGACTGCTGTGAGAAGTTATTTGTGTATGGAAAGGAAAAGCTGAAGGACTTAAAAATTCAGTATAACTTGATTCATTGTGAGGGGCTCATTTATGAAGCATTTGCAGGCATGGTCCAAATTACCAATGAAAGCAACGCAGTCTTTGAAAAAAGAGAGAAGTTGAAAAGTGGTACTAGTCAAATAACTGGTCAACTACATTCTAACTCATCTGTACTAATTCAAACAACTCAAAAACAGCGTTCGAAAAGTACGTTGTCTATGACTTCTACCTAAACGTAAAGGGAATCATTGGGAAGTCAACAACATTACAATCAAAAGATGACTCACAAACTAACCAGGGTGTCCCTGAATTGACACAAGATTTAATTTGTATAGAAAACACGTTATTTTTTAATAAACATTTTTTTTAATTCTTAAAGTACACCTAATAGGGTTAAGGATAAAATAAAACATTAAGTAGATGTCTTCAAGGCTTTGATGGCACACACAAACTCTTTTGGTAAACTTTTCCATGGCTTTTTTGCATAAGTGGGGCTGAATTTCATTAATGCAGCGTTCAATTTCCTCTTTCAAGGCATGGATGGTTGTGAGCTTGTTGGCATAAACTTTAGACTTCAAATAACCCCAAAGAAAAAAGTCCAACTGTAATAAATCACATGATCTAGACAGCCAATTTGGATCTCAAAACGGAAAATTACACAACTTGAAATCACATGGTGTCTACATCCATATTTTGCAATTTAGGCAAAAAAAATGGATTATCATGTTGTGATATCTGACCAGCCACATTTTCAAAAAAAATGGTTCAATGATGCCTCCAGCCAAAAATCTGCACCAAACAGTGACATGTTGTAGATGAATTTGTTTCTTAACAACTACTCATGGATTTTTTGAACTCCAAATGTGACAATTTTGACGATTAATGAAGCCATCAAAATGAAAATGAGCCTCATAGCTTAAAATAATTTTATTCAAACAGTCATTATCTTGCTGTTTTTTCATAATCCATTTAGCGAATTCTCTTCGCTGTATGGTATGTTTTTTTTTAGTTCTTGGGCCAAATGAACTTTGTAAGCATGAAAATGTAATTTTATTTTTAGAATGCGCTGGAGAGAAGCTTTTAACATTTTCAATTCTTGATGACAGTGCCCAATTGATGTTCCACGATTCTCAGCAACACTTTCATGAACTGCTTCAATGTTTTGTAATAAATAAATTTTCAAAGGACGACCAGATGGTTTAAGATCATTAATTGATTCTGTTTCCTTGAATTTATTAATTATTAACCTCATCACAGTAGTAGAATTTAAAACACTATTCCGACCATATTTTTTTTGGAAATTGCAAACTGTAGCTGCCAAAGCTTCATTAATTTTAAAATAGTATTTGATAATAAAAATGCATTGTTCTTTTAATGTCTATAATGCCGCGAATTGGCTTTTCTTCAGTAATAAAATATACCTCTAATCAGGTAGTAGGTTACCTGAGCAGGTAGAGAGGTTTAGGCTTATATTTTAAGCCTGGTGCGAATTTAAAATAAAGGTAATAAACAAAAGTTGCTTGAAGAGCATTATGAGACAATGAGGGTGCAAACCTAACACCCAAACAACGTAGCAAATTCAATGATTTCCTCCGGAAGTATGAGTTCCTATTTGGGATGCCAGTTAAACCAACGCACAAAGCCCTACATACTATTGAGTTTGTGAGCAATGTTGGTTTCTACCAAAGGCTACCACGGATGTCACCCAGAAAGACAAAGATTTTACGCGATATTGTGGAGGATTTGCTAAAAAAAGGGTACATCAAGCCAGCAGAGGTTGATAAAGCTGTTTGTCCAGTTTTAGTTAGAAAACCTGATTTGAGTTGGCGAATGTGTGGCGTTAATCAGGACACTAAAGAAGAGAAATATCCTATGCCACAAATCAACAACTTAGTACAATCCAGGGCTAGTTATAATTACTACTCACTTTTGGACATGGAAAATGGTTACTGGCAGGTTGCCATGAAACCGGAACACCAAAAGTATACTGCTTTCTAAACCCTGTTTGGAGTGTTTGTGTGGACGCGATGCCGTTCGGGTTAAAGAACGCTCCCACCACATTCCAACGTCTCATGGATGAGATTTTCAAGTCTTTCATTGGAATTTTTTGCTTGCCGTATCTAGATGACAACTTAATTTTCTCCGGAACGTTTGAGGATCACCTAGATCACTTGGAGAAATGTTTCAAAGTCTATGAGGAAGCTGGTTTGGGTTTGAAATGGAAAAAATGCATTTTCCTACCGAAAGTCATAAATTTTCTGGGACACGTGGTTTTGGACTTAGGTATACAGCTGCAACACAATAAAGTAGACGCCATTCTAAGCTTCCCCGAGCCTGGAAACATCAAACAACTACAGTCATTCCTTGGCCTCGCCAATTGGTACCGGAAGCATGTGCCGGCATTCGCAAATATAGCCATTCCACTTCACCGGTTACTAAAAAAGGATGTCAAATGGAAATTTGATGAAAAGTGCAAAGCCGCCTTCTAGCAGTTAAAGGAATCACTTGCTCAAGCTCCCATCCTGAAAGCAGCCAACAATGATGAACCATTCATTGTTTGGACAGATGCATCTAAAGCCGCCATCGGAGCGGTTTTACTTCAGATGGAAGGAGGCCTAGAAAGAGTCATCAAGTATGCTAGTCGAGCCCTCTCCGATACAGAGCAGTGGTACTCAACAGTGGAAAGGGAATGTCTTGCTGTCGTGTGGGCCATTGAACGTTGGTATTTCTACCTAGAAGATAGCCAATTCACAGTCATCACCGATCATACACCTTTGAGATGGGTTCTTAAGAAAACCACTCCCAATTCTAGACTTGCAAATTGGGCTTTAAAATTGCAGCAATATATGTTCAACATCGTTTATAAACCTGGAAAGTTAAATGTTGTTGCTGATGCCCTCTTGCGCAAAGGTGTTTCCGCCATTGTTTTGGAACAGCCTCTGGTGGCTAAGCTGCCGTCTTTTCCCGCTTCGGAGTTAAGAAAGCAACAACTTGAGGACGAAGAGTTAAAACCTTTAATTGCAAGTTTGGAAGGTGAAGATCCGCTACTCACATTAGACGACAGTTTCCTAATGGTAGACGGCGAACTACACAGGTTGCCACATTCCACTTCCAAAGATGACACTTTTGTGTTTGTCGTGCTGATGTCGCTAAAAACCGATGTACCCTACTTGATACATGCGGATCCTACCGCCGGGCACAGAGGTAGAGAAAAAACTGCAAAAAACCTGAGAACATTTTTATTGGAAAGGGATGACAGACGACGTCTTTGCCTATGTCTCTTCTTGCGAAGCGTTTCAGCGGCATAAATACCGAAACCAAAAGTTGCCAGGGAAAATGGTACCTTCAGCTACCCCCGAACGGTGGAAAACGATTGCCCTTGATTTGGTGGGACCATTGCCGACTTCTCAAGGATATGAATATATCCTTTCAGTGCAAGACGTCGCCACCCGATTCAGGGAGTTCGTCCCTCTTTGGGCGACCATCTCCTTGGTTATCGCCCAGCAGTTGGTGAAAAGAATATTTTTCTGTTATGGACTACCGAAGACATTGCTTATGGACAACGGAGTTCAGTTTGCGTCTAACTTACTTTGAGATATTTGCCGAATACTTGGGTTGGAGCAGACGTTCACTCTGTATTATCACCCCCAAAGTAACCCGGTGGAACGAACTCATCGAGAGTTGAAAACTATTATAGGAATAGCAGTCGAGAATTACCATAAAAATTGGTTTAATCATCTTGCTGCTACCGCTTTTGCTATAAACAATGCGAGAAACAGCACCACTGGGTTGACACCAGCCTACATGATGTTTGGCCGAAACCTGAGAGATGTAGCCGCTGTCAGTTACGATGTTGCTCCAACTTGCATTTCTGGTACGCCAACTATGCTCACGGACTGGTATGACTGATTCCAGTTGAATTTGGAAGCTAGTCAACACATAATTCGAAAAGCTAAAGACCAACAGGCCAAACAGTATAATGCCAGAAGACGCGACACTCCGACCTATGAAGTCGGCGACTTGGTGCTTCTGAGGGCCCATCCGTGAAACTTGCACCAAAGCGAGAAGGTCCTTTTGAAATAGTGGAGATTCTATCGCCCACTATGTTATTACTGGGGGACCCGATTACTAAGCGCAGTTTGGGCAGACATCATCTTTCAGACGTCACCCCGTTCAAACTTAGGACGACGGCCGTGAAACCAAGACCACCAGATGCCACCGTAACCCCTGATGAAGAGATGGCGACTGAACAGTTTACAGACGCCGTCAAAATTTGGAAGAAGTACGAGAAGCGTACACAGCCTCCTCGTGAGCAACCGCTTTGCGAAAAAAGAAAACTTGCTTGCTACGTCAATGCTATACAGGTCACCAGGTCACTAGACGCTGTCTGGATAGAGGTTTTGCACCCAGTACGAAAAAGAAAGAAAGAATGGGTAGGAAATTTCCCAACCTTTTCGGACCATCACTCCCTCTTACACACCTTCTTCTATGTGACTGGCCGCGGTGACATCAATCCGAGCAAATTAGACCTTTGCTATGTCATAAACTTTATTTTTAGTTGCTCGGACTTCAATCGCCGCACCAAACGAGTTGAAACGTGTTTTCACTTGTTCGTAAGATTGGCTGTAGTCAAGAGGTGTTTTCTTAGTTTTCTTAGTTCCACGATGTCATCCGTGGAAGAGCAGTTAACGGAGCTAGGTACTGCCGTACAGAAAGCGTTTGAATGCCTGTATACCGCAGTAATGGAAGTGGATGCAAAAGCCAACGCTTCAAAAAAACGCAAATGAGACTTACGTGATCGACTGATTCGAATCGAAAAAGCAATTCAACAGCCGATGGCTACGCAAGCCCGAACAATCTCCCAGGCATCTCCTATCAAATGCATGTTTCGTCCATTTAAAACGCTACCACGTAAACAGAAGACACAGTCTTCAAATACTGTTTGCGTCTCAAATGAAGAACAAGCCGGTCCATCTACAGAGTTCCCTCCGAACTGCACCATGGCCGATGAAAATATGGTCGAAAAACAAAAGACGCCGTCTGAAAAAGAAGTCGCTAGAAGCACTGAAGACGTCAACATAGTGCAAGATAAAGACCGACGTACATGTCAAACTGAAACAGTCAAAGATGCCGTCTTAATGATAAACACAAACTGTTCCGAGATGACGACAGCCACGCCGGATGCCTTGCCTGGTTCACCAACCACAACTATGCTGGAACTGATGGTCGATGAAATTAATGAGTTGTTTGGTATCATACCCCCAGATGCGGCGGTGGGCACCATTGACGATGTCATGCAGCAAGTCAGGTCATTGGGGTCGCCGGCTAAAGCCAGCCCACAGGGTTCGGCCGTCGTCTCACCAACCCACTCCGCATTTTCTTCTCAGGAGCTGGACTACGAACCGGAAGAAGAAGAAGTACCACTCCAGGAAGTGCACCAAGAGGTTGTAGACCGCGAACAAGCCACCACCTCTAAAAATGCGGAACTCAGGGAAATAAATATAATACAAGATGTGCCTTATATCGGAAACTACTGGTACAACCAGTCAGTAGTTACATCCAGGAATTTCACGACACTTAGTAAAGGAAGCTATCGCCGATTTCAAATGGTTAAATGGAAAAGAACCAAAGTACGGCCAGGACTTATTGATGTGTTTACCACAAAACTTCAAAAACCGCCCACCGTCACCGTATCATCATCCAAAATACCCGCGATCGTTATACATGGCGCATAAAGAGTTTGACTCGGATGACGACTATGCCGCACCAGTACGAAGTAAAATTCACCAAGCTCCTACAACAAGGCTCTCGCGGTCTCCAACAAGAGCCTGGGAAAGAGTACCAACTCGCAAATCTTCACCAGAACAGCTAGAAAGACGAGGTGAGGCAGATGCCTCTCAGCAACCCACTCCGAACCACCTCGACTTCGTCACCGCCAAAAAAAAGCGGGCCACGGATAGCCACGGCCGTCACTCGTCAAACAGTAAAAAACCTAAAAGCCATTGTTCGAAAACGATGTCAGGTGGCAGAAGAGACCCTGCAAACCTGGTTTGTGGAAAATCTACTCGAGAAGGACGTCAGCTGTACAATAAGTTAACTTCCAGGAAACAGCAAAGCCTCACGCAGTTGATGGTGAAACTCTGCCCCCAACTGGGAGGACATAGAAATCCTATGGAATGGTGGAATTCCCAAACGCTGGCGTTTAAATCAACCATGTCGGAGAAGCTTCAGTCATCCGTACAAGGTGGATTGTACGCAGCAGATCCAGTAAAGACACCCGCTAGTCCAGGAAAGAAATCTACTCGTTTAGATGCGAAGTCTTCCTCACGGACGCCGTCTAGAGTTTTGGACACAGCCCCGAACCAGATGCCGACCGGAGGAGAAACACCGAAGCATCTAAAAGAACCACATGCCGAGCCGCCTTCTTCATCTCCCAAGGAAATACGATCTCAAAGAAACCAAACACCGTCTAAGAAGACGCAACCCTAAGACATCGCTATGGAAAACATGGTAACGCGGTTTTTGTTGCACACCTTTGGAGCTCGAGGGGGGATGTAATTTTTCGTGATATTTTCCGATAGCGCGATTAAACTTTGATCATTCAAAGCTTATTCAAATCGTATGCAAATTTATGTAAAAAATTGCGTCGACCAATCAGATGGACTCTACAGTCCATTCGATTAAATATTTTCTATTTTGTGTTTTTTCAGGTTAAAGTTTAATCTATTTTGTTACTATATAAGCTCAGGTTTTTACAGAATAAAATGTTTTTTTGTTTTGACTCTAAAAGTGATGAGTTGAATTATTACGTTCTTGCGACCCGTTATAGCAACTCAATTTGCAAGGAATGGAGACGACGACTAGATAGACTCAACTCTAACTTGACAGACATCGACTATCAGTCTTTGTCAGACATAGTCCAAGTTTCACAGTTGTAGTCGCTAACCACATCCGTGTGTCTATCTTATACAAGCGACAGTCTGTTCTCCTTTCACTGTAAGTCCCCTTTCTAGTCCGAAATTACTTCAGTCAACGACCAGATTAAGAACTGTTACAAGTATTCAAATTTTTATTTTATTTAAGACAGAGAAGCTCGGAGACCCAGGTGCAGCCTTAATTGAGAGAGAGCTGTTCTTGCGTTAAGGCTTTATTTATGAACGGCCCTCGTTGATCGACAACACTGTCTGTAGACTACGTCAGAAAGTGGCAAGCGATCAGCGAAATAATAATGCGATTTTGCCTGGACATTTCACCCTCGTTCACACGAGCGACTTATAGACTTTTTTGAGCAGGCAACTCAAATATGAGTCGCCTAGCCAGGCAACAGCTAGCAGATAAAATAATCGCTTCCTTCCTGTTCACACACGTGCGCGACATACAACTGCTTGCATTCTGTATGGGCAAGCAACTTGTACGCGACAGAGGCGGTAAAACAGAACCTTTTTTTGTCATTAGCTGTGCGCATGCGCGGCCGCAACAATAGTTGCTTCTCGTGTGAACAGCTATTTTTATCGCTCAACAGTTTCGGAAAAGTTGCGGCAACAAAAGTCGCTTGTGTCTACGAGGGTTTAGAGGGATAAGCACCGACCATCTGCTTTTGAAAAACTGAAAGCTCAAGTTTTACAATTTCTCAACAGTTGTGGTAAAGTATCCCTGTTTACGTTAAAAACTTAAAATATTAATTGGTGAAAGCTGATTAGGCTATCTAATAGGTTACAATAGATTTCATAATACTTAACTCGCCAAGCAATCAACTACAATATCTTAAACTTCAGGAGATTATAATCTTTAGGTAAGTTTAGATAATTGACTCGCTAGATCTATGTAATAGTAATTGTCACTGCGTTTTATTAGCTCATTGAAGAAGCGCAATAAAATGCATTTCGTGCTACCAGCGCCGTCACTTCAACATCTAGCTGGGATGAAAATAGTAGCTGCTTTATGAAATCACCGTGATATTATAAACCAAATCAAATTATTATCAATTCCTCCTTCTTCTGTAGACGCTTACTACCAGTGGCGGATTACCCATTAGGCGCAATTGGCGCGCGCCAAGGGCCTTACCAATCAAGGGGGCCTCCAAATTAAGAGAAAATATAAAAATTCGTATTATTTTGTCAAAAATAGAGGCAAATTTTGCACTTTCCCCAAAAAAAATTTCGCGCCTCGCAAGCTCGGCGCTTTTCTATTATAATTTACTATTTTCTACACATAGGTACAGTGGCTTAGCGAGAGGATAGGCAACTGTCCCAACTGTTAAAAATTTTATTATTTTGTCCAAAAAATGGACAAAATTTGTCAACCTTCCCAAAAAATTTCGCACTTTGCAAGCTCGGCGCTTTGTTATTATATACCATTGTTTATTTTTAGGTACCGGGGCGCAAAAAGCAGCCAAAATTGAGACACATTGACAAAAATCTTATTATTTCTGGGGGTCAATTTGTCCTTTTTACCAAAAAAAATGTTGCTCCTCGCAAGTTCGGCGCATGGGTAGTGAAAAATTTTAGAGGGGGCCTCAAATTTGAATTGCGTTTTGGGCCTCTCAAGTGCTTAATCCGCCACTGCCTACTACGTACACGAATCCAGGAAATGGATAGTGATCCAAAAAAATTTGAAAGCAATGTTTCGGCTCTTCCACTGCCTAAACAGTGTAAAAAGCAACTGTTAAATATCTATAAGTCATTTGGAACGGAGATCATAGCCTGGTCTCAATATCATACCGAGGAAGGCAAGAAATTCAAACCTCAACAATTTTGTTGGACTATGTACGGAACCGTAGATTATAAGAAAACGGCAAAGTGAATGGTGAAAGACGAAAAAGTGGACATTGAAAGACGCTATGAAATTGCTTGCATCAACTGTTTAGAAGATGAAGCTCGCGAGTTGTTTGAAAGTACGGGTAAAGAATGAAGATTGGAGTATGTGAATAAGCTGAGAAATATTACGAGACTGGACCACCAATACCTGATTACATTTTTCACTTGCACTCTAGTTGATGATGTGCATTGCATGATTAGCTTTTTTCAATCAATGCATTTGGGAGTTGGTGCAATTAATAGACGCTTATTTCAAGATGCACTATTGAATGGTGATGGAGCGATGTGCGAGTATTTGTTTGAAAAATTAAGCCAACGAGAAAAAAAAGCGCGTTTTAGAGAAATGGGAAGTGGTAATGTTGGGCTGTAAATGGTCTCGTGCTTCCACCTTGTTGTATTATTTGACTCGCATGAACGAAGAGCAACAGAGACATATGTTCCGAGGGTGTATTGCTGATGTACTAATGCGTTTGTTATGTTGGCCGACACAATCCGTGTTCATGAAAGCAGAAAGGTGTGGGTGGCAGTTTATGCAAGTAGATCTTTATTGTTATGTTTTGGATGAAATCACTCATCGAATCAGTAGTGGTTTACGGCCAAAAGTGAAGCATTTATTCAATTGGTTTTTACCCAAGCGCCGTCGCATCTTCTGAAAGAATTAATAGAAAATAAATATGACAAAATCAGCCGCGTGTTGTTGGATGAAAGTGTAATTTCTGACGCAGCGTTGATGGAATGTAAAGGAACAGCTGCGTTGAATAGCTCAAATGATAACGATAATATGTAGAAGCAACTGAGGCGTGAACATTTTAGTCGACTCGTAGACATTATGATAGAAAGCAGATTTAAAAGCAGACAAAAATGTACGTTTATTTGATTGCTGTATTTAATTTACAAGTATCGGTATAAATCGTTCTTTTTTGAAAAGATTGATTAGCAATTTTGTATTTGAGTTCGACTTATGAATCAGCTTTATTTTTACAATTTTAATTAAAAAAAAATTTGTTAGGCTTACATTATAAGCTGCTCAAATGCCTTTCTTTTTTGCTTTAATCTCGCTAAATTGTTTGTGCGCACTTGTTGCTGGCCTTTTAAGATGTATAATATTAAGATAAACCGATACAAATACAAAGCAAACTTCTTATATCCCACTTTTAAAAGGCAACATTTGTTATTATCTTTATATTTTACTTGAGTAATAAATTCAAATATTATAGCCATTGGTTAACAATTTATTTATAAACTAGGTGAAAAGCTGTCATTCGATGATTCGACAGGCACATGTGAGCTGGGTGCGCATAAACATTTCTAAAACCACCTTTTTTAAATGAAGTTACTGCAAAGAGGCACACGGTAAAGGAGGTTACCAAAAGAGTCACAATGTACATGTACAGTGTTATTCCTTTGTCGTGAGCCTTTTTGTAGTGACTTCATATGGAAAAAGTGGTTGGGGAGCAGCCAGACCTTTTGTACCAGGGCCAGGAAGTCATCAGGGGTTCGCCACCCCCTTTGATTTGTTTTTGTCCACTGTAAATTTTCAAAAAAAATTACCCCCTATCACTTTTTCCAAAAACATTTCGCGCTTCGCAAGCTCGGCGCTTCTTCAGGGCCCCAACTCGGGATGTAAGGGCTATGATTTTTGTGCACCCAGCATTAGTGAGAGCTGGCATGGAGAGCTGCTATGTAGTAGCGTGGTGTTTAAAAAGTATACCCAAAGGTGACGCTGTTGTCCTTGTAATTAGTGTAAAAAGGCGAACCCACACTAAGCCAGCCGTACTATCTTTTTCATGAATAACAAATGCAAGAGTGGTTAAATTGGCTCGTGTATAAAGCTTGAGCAGGGCTTTAGCTTTTTATATACAGGGTGGCGCAAAAAAAGTTGGAACCCCTGTTATTTTTGTAATGGTAAATAAAATTGTAAAAACTTTAAAGTATAAAGATCACGATAAGAAGTTTATGAAATAGTAACGTCAAAGGCTGACTTAGTAAGTGAAAAAAATTTTACAATTTTAAATTCGCCAAAAAACATAATTTGATTACTGTATACAGTACTGTATTGCAAGTTTTCAAAAGGGGTCCCACTTTTTTTGCGCCACTCTGCACATGTATACTATCCTGTTTACACCAAGAATCCCGATTCTGGCAATCGTTTTTGGTGAAAAATTAATGACATTTCTATGACGTAACTATGTTAACTAATTATTGTGCAAGAAATCAAAGTGCTTATTTCAATCCTTGAAACACCAGCAAATCTGATTCATGGCTTTGGTGTAAACAGGTTACAGTACAGTATTAGCAATCTATATGACATATATCGGGTGGCGCAATAAAAGTGGGACCCCTCTTGAAAACTTGCAATATAACCAAATTATGTTTTTGTCGAATGTAAAATTGTAAAATTTTCTCAATGATGTGCAGGAGCACTGTGGCATGTTCAATGCCCCATCCTGATGAAACCAAACATGTTCGAGATCCACATTTTTAAGGACAGGCCCTAACCCTACATTCTAAATTCAGTGTTCTAAAAATGATGGAAAAGCTGCCAGATTAAAACAGTGCAAATATTTAAGGCACTTGCGAGAAGATTTTCGGAAATTTCATTAAGCATGTTGGCACGTGCCGACTCAGTTTGGGAGGTCACATGCCAGATGTTATTTTTCACAATTAAAGGGGAGATGTTACTGAAAATAAATATTTAAAAAAAATCGATTTTCCTTAAAAATTGACATAATTATTAATTTTTCAAAACTATACTTTATCTTTACGGACACTATACAAAATGTCTTTTAAACTGTTTGCATTACAAGAAGCTCTTGAGATGCAAAGATTTCTTGAATTGTGTAATATAAATATATTAAGTTTGATAAAAAAATTTTTGGGAGCTTTTAAAGCGAATTGCCCCTTGGTAAAGCTTTTGTTTTTTCCTTTTTGTGATATTTTGCTTTAAATACATTAACAAAATGAAGTTATTTTGTACAAACTGAATTTTTATATCCAATTTGAATGATATGACAATAAAATTTAAAAAAAAAAAAAATATTGGGTGGCGCGCAAAAAAAATTGGGAACCCCTTTGTTTAACTTGATATAATAATTTAATTTTTAAAACATTTTAATCTGAAAAAAAAAACAGTAAATGAATGCTAAGTGTTCATTTACATAAAATAATAAGTCAAATTCAATATTTCCTCGATTCTCCACAGTTTTTGTTAATCGTCCGCGCCACTGGCCAATGCTCCTGTTTATAAACTACTGAGACAAATTTTGCCACTCTTCAACAATGACCAATTTCAGTTGCTCTATTGTTGCAAATTTACTACGAAGGTAGACTTTTGGTTGGAGGGCACCCCAAATGGCATAATCTACTGGGTTTAGGTCCGGGCTATTTGGTAAGTAAGTGATATTTTACAAGTTCAAATTATATTATATTACACAAGATTCATGAGGGGGGGTCCTATTTTTTTTTTACGTTACCCGATTACGTCTCTCACTTTCACTCTTGACCTACATTCTTATTTCAATTTTTCTTTATTGATTTAAATGGCGGATAGGATATAATATTTGCGTCGCAAATATTTTATGATCCACGATAAGAATTATTCTGCTATAACATTATTTAATAATTCTAAAATTTCACGCATTATTATGGCTTAAAAAACACCACAATTTACTATTTCGACCACCCTCAATGCACCTGAGATAGATCTCGATTTGAGTACTCGTTTTGAATCCCTCAACAATGAATTGACTATCAGTTTTTGCTTCTCCATTGAACTCTCGTATTAGATTTTCAGGAATAATAACATTATAACACGTCTTGTCCTCATCGCACCCTTCCTTATCGTAATTATCACCTTGGCAATAATTGCCCTTAACTATTAGAATTGAAATGGACACCAGCAGCAGAATTACAAACAACAACTTCATCATTTTTTCGTCTCTTTATAGCTTTGAAACTCTAAAATAAAAAATAATAATAATTTTAAGCTCAATTTCTAAGTTTTGAAGTTAGAACCAGCTTTAACTGCTGTATTATGGCTTTTAAAATTTATTTCGCCATTTCTCCGAGTAAGACCAGGCGCAAATGGAATTCCAAGAAATAAAAACTCGCGCCCGCAAATGAGATCTTACAATCTATGATCACTTGCCTACTTTCTTAGTTAGTGAGTAAATAATGGCCTTATACGAAGCTTTTAGGCGCAGTAAATTCCTGTCTAAATGAATTCTTAAAAAGTAATAACCAACTTACGAGAAGAAACAAGAAATGGTGAATTTACTCGCCCAAAAACAAATAACTTACAGTTCTAGAAATTATTAATAACACCCAGAAACCAAATGGTTTTTCAATATCCACCTGTGTTAGTTCTACCCATTGGAGGCCCATCTCTCATCGAGCTTATAATTATGACGATAATATACGCTGAACGTAATTTGGATCCCGTGGATTCAGAATAATCGACTTCCCGAACAAACATTATACAATTCTTAAATTATTCACCAAAAGCAGTACATGTAACGACTAGTAGCATGAAGCTAGTTTCTT
>JAQGAZ010001433.1:0-29796 GCA_034692225.1 Polydesmus complanatus
ACCCTTTCAACGATTAGATAAAAAATTGAAACTTTTTATAGTTATAAATAACACCTTGGAGAACACTTTAAAAAAAATTTGAGCTCTTTAACTCTATTCTAGCGGCCAGGAAAAATTGTAGAACCTTAACGTTCCCATCTTGCCCCACCTTCCCCTACATAACCTGGGAAACGGCGAAAACTGTACAGTATTTTAGCAATTAGAAATCTCGGTGATTAATATACACTGACCTTAATCGCCAATCTTTTCGATGACTAATCTAATAAAATACAAAAACCATAATCTATTCTATAAAAATTAATTTAATTGTTTGCATAATCGGCCACGGTTTAGTTAACTCTTCCGACTCAATTGTGAATTAAATTACCGATCTACTTTTCTCGTCAAATTAGACAAAACTTGTTTCACGGCGTCATTCAATTAAAACTTTGTAGATCTCAAACAAAAATGAGAACGGCTCGTTTGAATAATAATTGTTGCATAATTCCAGTCATACGGAAATAAACAATAAAGTAAGCTAAAAACTTTATTTTATTTTTTTATTTTATTTTTTCAAACAATAGAGAATAAAACTCAAAAAAAAAAAAAAAAATTGCTGATACCGCATCTTTATCGCTCACCGTTTCCGGAATACTTACAAGTATTCATTTAAAAAAAAAATGATTTTAAACTTTCGAAGCACGTAGAAAACTTTCGTTTCCTTAAATAAAAAGTTAACTTACCAAGCGATTGACCGAACGTTTAGGTTGTGTCCACGTTTGCCATCTTAAAAACTGCGGGTGAGGTTGCGACCAGATACCTGTTTGAGGCGTATACGGTAAACTTCGGTGAACATCGTATTTGATGGGCATATTTCAAAGAAGAAAAAAATAATATCGAAAAATTTAATCCTCGGCCAAAAACTATCACTCCTATAACAATAATTCTTTCAAGACGTTGCTGACGTCAGTCCCGAGAAAAAAATTCTTCATTTAATTACCACCAAAATGTAAACACACAAATTAATCCAGCACGCGTAACGAACAAAAAAATGCCAAATTCCACGCGTGCACTTCAACTGACGGAGCAAAAATAATCTTCGAGCAGGTGCGAAATGTCAGCTTATTTTTATCATCCGTTCGTTAACAAGTCTAGAGTTCTAATGAGAACGTAACAAAGTTACAATACCAAAGCCATATCATCGCCAACTACCGCTTAAAAACTTCCCCGAGTTTCCTATTCTTCAAAATGTACCCACACCATCACGAAATAAAATTTTTCGATTAAATCTCCTTCAAATCCCTGCTTGCGTACGGTAACCAGTTAAGAAAAATTCACAACTTAAGATGTAAACACGGGAGCAACATAATAACGAAGCATGCATCTACACAAGTCGTCAACCGTTTGCGTATGTATACGATTTTACGTATTGGATAAAAACTTCCTCTGCTCGCAACATCAACCAACCAAGATGAAACTAATTATTACGATGGAAGGAGAGGGCAGAGAGAGAGAGAGAGAGAGAGAAAAAAAAAATCGGGTTAGTCAACTCAAAAGGTGAGGCATTATAAGCAGCGAGCTGATAGAATGCAAGCAGGCAGGTAGACAGGTCGTGTATAATACACGGAGTAGTAGGCATCCCATTTCTAGAGTATAGTAATTAAACAGTTTACATGCTACCAAAAACCTTCGCCAAGCTTTGTTTTCCGATTGAAAATGAAATCGAATGGGAGAACGAGATAAAGTACTTAACCAGAAAGAAAGAAAAAAAAAATACAACAACAGCTGCTGCTTATAAAAATTATAATACAGCCTAAACAACTAAAAAAAATTGCTTCTTACCAATTACTGTATTAACAAAAACACATCGATAAAAGCATACATAAAAAAAAATTACAGTGCATGCATTAACTTGCCAATATTTTTTTAACGCGTTTAAGGAAAAAAAAGAACAAAACAAAAACGCTGCATTTTCTACATTTTTTTGTATAATTATAAAATATGTAGCGTAAAGCAATTTCTTCAATATTTTAGTACCAGCAGCTTGCTTATCGATATTAAAAACTTACGAGTGCACCCACCAAACATCCATTCCCTATTAATTTCGAAACATTCGCACGGTAAAAGAAAGTACCATTTACCTTTTTTTTTTCTCTCTCTCTCTTTTTAGCTAAATAAAACAATAAAATATTGTTCGATAATGAAATCAATTCACACTTAAAGCTCAACTCACACTTTCAACAATAAACAAAAATTTACTTTTATAATATTTCAGTAAAAAATTGGAGCAAAAAAATCAATCAATCGTAAACAGGAGCTGCATTAAAAGCTTGTATAATAATAAGTTTTAAATTTTGAAGAAAAAAAAAAATGTTCCGAAACCTAAAGTTAAAAATTCCAAAGTTATTGATTTTATATTTCTCACGGTTTTAAACGCGGTTTCGCAACGGTAGAGATAATATATTAATAATTACAGCATGTGTCACGATATAAACATTATGCTTTAAACCGGTCAGAAAAAAAAAAAGAAATAAAAATCAAATAATATAAAAACTTAGCGGTTTTGCTTACAGCGTATTTATAAACAAGTAATGTCTCGAACATAATTAGCCGAACCAGAAATTTCACTTAACAGAAATTAGAAAATAATCACACGAGCTAACAAAACGTCAAAACTACTGATACATGTACTAATATGCAGTATCAAATGTGGAACTAAGCTAAAAGAAATAAAGTTGAAAAAAAAAAAGCTTTTAATAAAATAATAACATAATTGTACATCCCAATATTATTGTAAGATAGCTTTCTGCGTTTATATTTATAATATTTTAATAAATTCTGCTAAATATAACTTTTATTCTTTTATTATTCTGGAAATACAGTGATTTGAAAAACCAAAGCATACGAGCTTTTTTCAATAAATTCCTTGATCGAACCTACGTAATAGTAATATAGTGTAGAGCAGTGTTTGGTGTAGACACTATACTGTAGAGTATTAGGTCGCACCATATACAGAAAAATAATAATAATACAGTAAATAAATATTGTGTCATCTTTTCGAAACAACATTTTGTTCGTCAAATGAGTCGAAAAGTGAATATAAAAAAAGCACAGTCAATAAAACGGGGAAACAGGTTAGATAAATCGTACGCATTCTGCTTCTGGGTAGTAATAAAATCCAAAAAAAAAAAAAAAATCTAATTACATATTTAGGAGTTGACGATCTCTTGCTTATGAAAATTTTGCGCCGTCGCGTCATTTTGATAACCGTTAATAATTACAGATTTACCAGGGAGTTGCTCAAGAAAAAAAAATAAAGCAACTGCGTTAGTCTCAACATTTTCTTTTTTTCCTTCTTCAAAATAATTATTTATTGTTTTACAATTTTTTATTTTAAATTAAAAATTTTTTTTTTTTTTTAGTTTTAGAATAAATAGATTATAACTAGAATCTATCCGTCGACTATCGTACGAATATTGAGTTGTGCTGTATACATGAAAAATCTAAGCAATTATATTTACAAACGAAATATAGATTTTTTTTTTTTTGAAAAAGTATAAAATTCAAATTTTAAAAAAATGCGCAGTTCTACGCCCATAACAAACAATGAGAAACTAATGCAGCATAATATAAAAATACTGTATTAAAAAATATTAAAAAAAATTTCTTATCAACAGAATAATATCCAAACTAATTTCATCATTTCGTAAGAAAACAGTGACGTAATTCACCACAGAAAATGTACATATTGTCAGATTAATCAATTGAAAAACATCGGTTTTATCATTTCCAATTTTTTTTTTTGAATAGAAAATTTCAACGAACGCAACTTTTGTAGAGTCGCAAAACACGCGATTAATGTCGCAAACAAGAATTAGCCGAAAGTCGAGATAATGTGGAAAGATGCCAAAGAAGTTCTGCTTTCACCAACATTTTTCCACAGCGTTGAATTTTGTTTTACTTCATCAATCATCAGGTTAAGATCGCAAAGAAAAGCGAGTCAAAAAAAAAAAAAAAAAAGCCAGCACGCCATCTCGCACAATAAACTTAGATAAATGTGTCGCAAATCTTAGCTAATTTGAAAATTTTTTTCGTTTCAATAAGACGATGAAATGTTTTCTTTGGCGCGCGCGCAATTTACTAAATCGCATTTGGAATGTTATCAAAACAAGAGATTTTAATATTATTATCATTTATTAAATTCATCTGACGACATCTACTGTAATAATCCAGTTGATCCGAATACCAAATTGCCGTTTTTTGAAATATGTTGCTAGCAAATATTATACAGGCTATAACGACTTCGGTTAGATAATACATGTATATAGATCGCTATAGATCTCTGTTATTGCGTCAAGAAATTACGTTAACTTCGGCTATAGCGTCAAAAAAAGTAAATTTGACGTTGATTTTGCAATATTGACGCAAATTTTAAGTCCATAAATCGCTCTCGAATATTATACGGATTTTAAATTACTCGGATATAACGTCGATGTCGTTATAATCCTAGTTTTATGATTATAATTTTACTTCAAAACCAAAAAAAAAAAAAAATGTGGGGGAAAATTGCATTCTAAAAATCTTTTAACTTCCTCCAAAAATACAGTACCGGTAATTATTTTGACGAAACTGAAGTTCATCCATGCTGAACTTAAAAGTTAAGCGTCTTACCGAAAATCATGAATATTTTCCTAAACAGTATTTAAGCCGTGTAGCCTTCTAATAATGACTGTGATTAGACTACGCCGGTACGAGGAAATAAGTCCAAGCAGAAATAATGAAAATATATGGTACGACCTTATGTTATCCTACTTGTCAGGATAGATATTGCCGAAATTGTTTTTTTTTTAAAAAACGATAACACTTTGAACTCGATGTTATAATAATGAACTGTATAATCCTACAGATACGAGGAAAGATTCTTTAAAAACTGTGGCCACATTTAACAAAATAAATGGCTTTCTTCAAAATAAAATAAGCACTATAATAATTCTTTATTGATTGCGCTTTCTAACGTAAGACCTCTGAACATCGTGTCACAAGTAATAATAATTTTACTTAGCGTTTAATCCATTACATTTTTACTTCGATCCCAGTTCACAAGGCGTAGTAGCGAATATCTAAACCATTAACTTAATTTATGACCGACATAAAAATTTTAACGTATTCAAAACTGGTTTTACTAATCAAGCGTATTAATAAATAAATTAAAATTTAACCTTAGAGTAACAAATAGTCAAATTTCTGCAACAAATTTCCGCTTTTGCCTAGTCATTAAATTCGATTCTAAAAATTTTTTTTTTCAAAAATAAAATTAAATAAAAAAAAAAATCTCGCAGACAAATAATTATTATCGAACGAGTTTCGCAAACAAGAGATCAATGAAGTTCATTAATAAATGTAATTAAATACAACCTAAAATAGTGCATTTTTTCAATTCCGACTACATGTATCACGAGTAATAATTTTGAAAAAATTCTCTTGAAAGAAATTTACCGCCTAAAATTATACAGTGAAACAGTAAACACATCGCCTCTCTAATTCAAAAGCAGCTTTTAATTATTTAACCTAGCATATCTAAAAGCAATAATTCTAACCGTCATTTACGATAATTTTATTTGTATGTTATTATTAAGTACATGTATGTCAACGATATAGTAACCTTGGAGATTTGGTGACTAGCCACACTATAATTACGCTATACTAAGAAGTCATATGTATTTCAACACTTAATACGAGGTAGTTAAAAAAAAAAAATAATAATAATTTTGGAGTACGTCATTTAAAAACGCATTTTTTTGTTTGTTTGATTTTTGCTGATCTATTGATATATGCGCACTTCAATTTAGTACTTAATTTTTTTTTTTTTTAAATCAAAACTAATTAGAATAATAAGGGAGAGAACACCAAGAAAATCTTAATTCTAAATTAAATTTAACAGTATTTCCTTAATGAACACAAAAGCATTAAAAGTAGCTTACATTACCCCGTTATCAAAAATGATGCTAAAAATGTGACGCTCATCCAATTTAAATATCGGTATTATACTAAAATACTGTTGCCAGATTTGTTTACTTGCCAACTGCGTGTAAACCAAATGTTTGAGGAACTGGCATCAAGTTTATGTTAAACCAACATTTTTTTTTACAAACTCTTATAAATAGCTACAGTATGCTAACTTCAAATATCCCATTAATAACTTTATTCAACGATACCAAACTTTTAAATTTTTAACCAATTTAAAATTATAGCAATTGAATGCCCCAATTTCTAACCTTTAAATGTCAATCCTGTACATGTAGTTCAAGTCCGTATCGCGCCCGATATTACACAGCCTTGCCAAGAAGTGGGACCTTTCCTATTACAGTAGCCTATAATAATAATATACCCTCCACGACTACTTAAGAAATTGAGTTATTATAACTTTTCCGCAGGAGCGGGGGTATATAATGGGAAAGATCCAAAAAATGTATCGTGCCCAATACCGTAATACACTGTCGGCATTCAACTTTTGACACAAAAACATACTTGTGTAATAAAAGAACACTACCGATTCAAGAGCAATAGTGGCATTATCACAATTTAACATTTTAACTATAAGTTGCTGATTTTCTATCATTATGTTAAGAGGTCAAATTCGAATCATGCCACTTACTGTATTAGCAAGCAGTTTTTCAACTAATAATTCATAAGCGTCAACTATTGGTCTATTAAATCAATACATATCAGACAACTTTTTTTAAAAATAAGAAGTGGCATACTGTAAATCTAGTAATGCACCTCTAAATAAATACAGCTTCAGATTTAATATGATAAAATTTTAAAACAAATTCATTTTATAGGTCCCTTACCTTACTCATATTTGCAAAGAGCTAAATCACTAAAAACCATCATTGCTGCTATACTTCCTTAGATAATAACCCTATTAGGCCATAGGATAATAATAAATATTATTGCAACAGTTGCAACGCCCAATTTGTAAACAAACAAATGTTCCAAAGTGCGTCAACATCGTCATCGAGAGTTCGATTGTCTCACTTTCCTAAATGAGGTGATGATTATTATTCTCCTTGGTCGTCATCAACAAACCACATGACTAACAGTAACATGGAATGATGACATCCATAAGGAATGTTATCTTCAAACCTGGAGCGTTAACCCACAACAACAGGTTGGAAAATAACGTGGATTCACTCGCACTAAAAATGTTAATTTATTAACTTACATCAAATATGATACGGCAAAAGTTCTACATATGATTAGCCGGCTCAATTAAATTCAATAAATTATATTTTGCTTAAGGTGCACTTTATAAAGTAAGGTATTAAGTCCTTCCACGTATTCCCATATCAACCAGCCCCATTTTCTAAGCATGTAGCGCAGAATAATATTATTATTACGGTAATCAACATTAAAGATAAAAAATAATGTAAGCTCATACAAATGATTTAAATCTTCTATTTAATTAAGCAACAAAATTATTATAAACCTGCTCGCAATTGGCATTCAAGATTTACTGCTATAAGCATTTATTTAATTTAAGTTGTATCAACGCGTCCAAAGCTAACTCCAAGAAAACAATACTGTAATTAAGGTAATTAATTACATGAAGGCAAACCGTGTAACCTTGACTTGAAGTACATGTCATGTGACATAATTATGTACAGTAAAATAAGTTGGAAAACTGTCGACGATAAAATATTATAGGCCTACTGTAGCGTAGTATAAATGTTAAATTTCAATCAATTTACTATTCAATATTCTAAAATAATATGTTTTCCATTTGTGACGATATTAAATAAATACAAGAAAAAGATTAGCCTCGCACTCATGTTCATTCATAATTATCGTTTTACAGTATTAACTTGTATTTTTATAAAATATTAACTTAATGATGCAAATACTGTACATTATTGAGCTAGAAGCATTTCAAATAAACAAACGACATAATCTTACCGGTAACTTAATAATTATTTTGAAAGTATACACTGTAAGTGCGTTGTATACCGTATTATGTAACGTTACGTCAATCATATTTTTTGATTTCCCATGCAAATTGTATTGATGTAAGTCGGTAGGACTTGAAGAAAACAAAATATTATTAATACCGGTACATTTCGTCAAGATGCCTGTACATTCTTTTTTTTTTTTTTTTTTATTGATTAGTCGCCGTTTGGCAGTACATTGGGTTTTTGGGACAAATAAATAAGGGGGGGCATGAAATCTGACAGCAAAAATAATACAAATCGGAATAAATACAATATCAAAAAAGAATTTACAAGAATGCTATCAATCGTTTAACAAAAGCTCTGCAATCAATTTTATAAATAGCGTCTAACAAATGAGTACATATCGGTTTATTTCGGCAACAGGTCTCGTGCAGTTGCCTGATTTCGCATGGCAACAAATTCCACATTACTGCTAAATAATTAAACCCTGTTGTGCGCTTCCATTTTTGTCTGTAAGTTGGTAAATTTATGTAACTATCGCAATCAAGTCTCTCGCTGTGGTTTTCACGATAGCCATTTTTCCGTAAAAAATAATTTCTATCTCTTCGCAACATAGTGTGTACATATTTAATCATATTATAAATCATGAAGGTCATCGGACACCGGATGCCCTTTAGTGCATATCTCTCTCTAAGACCATCCTGTGGATGAAATTTAAACAAAGTCCGAAATATGCGGTTAACCGCCAATACAATAATCTTAAAATCCTGCAGGGTGGTAGGAAACCAAACACCCAAACAGTAGGTGTAGATTGGGGAGATGCACTGCAGAAACATCCGGCGCCGATTTACTTCACTTAATTCATCTCTGATACGCTTTACAAGGTGGACCTGGCGGTGCAGCTTGGTCTCCACGGTCTTTATGTGATCTTTCCATGTTAGGTTGGAGTCAAAAGTTACTCCCAAAATTTTTATTTTATCTACGGTAACAACTTTCACTCCCGGCGCCAGCTCCACTTCGCATCCAACAAATAATGATCCTTCCGCAGGTATCCGCAGGTATCACGCTGCAAGGCTCAGATTTTGACTTTACAACTTTATCCACTCTTTTGATTCATGGAATTATGAGTACCGGTACAAATATGTTTCTAAAGTTTATTTTTTGTAAGATTTCAATGCTTGGATTTCCATGTTTGTTTTAGTTAACACAACGTTTTAGGAGGACAAAATATGATTTTATTATAGGTATTTAAACGGTTAAAAAAAATAATAATAAGTAAAAGTTGTTATACTGTATATTAAATTTTATAGTTTTACTACATTTTATTTTTGCTAAAGTTTCTAAAAACCATAAAAATCGTTTGATTTGATTGTATGGTGCATATAAATTTTATTACGGTATAAATTTAACTAGCAAAATTTTAATTTTTATAACGGAAATTTGAAATTGACATCTTGATACATTTTTGTTTTTAAAATATTTTTTTGAAAACGTTTACTCAGTCTAAAACCTTTAGCAATAATAAAGATTTTTGTAATAAAAAGTGGAATCGATATTAAATTCATTTATTTCTCTTTTAATATTACCGGTAATTTATCAAATTTTTTATTTTGTTTTGGTACTTTTAATCTTTTAGCATGTGTTCTGTGCTACCCACAGTTCATTTTAAATAAGTTTTATCGTATTAAAAGGTCGAAAATACGAGATTTAATAGTAGGCACCGTAGCTTTTATTATAATTGTGCCCAGGCGACAGTGTATCATAGATTCATAATGTTGGCTTTTGAGGTTATTGCACGTCGATGGCTATTTGGAAGTAAAGCCAAACGCAAACATTTCTAATAAAAGTAGCTTCGAAGAAATAAATCTCTTTTTAATGAGATTATTCGAATCGGTTTATTACATATTATATATATATATTTATTTTTACTTTTATGGTTTCTGTCTGACAAATTGTCGTCTGCTTCATCGCGAGGCAACAGCCTGCATGAATTTTTTCTCATCTTTCATTTTTCATTCATAAAGTAAATAAATTGGGCGACAACAGCCCACTCGATACAAAACCATAAACAAACATGAAATCGATAACGATATTATTGCATTATCTTGACCGACTGACCAACCGAATCGGTTCTCATCATTATGTGCTTTTCAAATTGCGGTTTTTATTTCAAACGCCAAAAAAAGAGCAAATTTTTTTAATCTATTTTACTCGTTATCGCATGAGAAAGACTCATTTGAGAATTGACGCGCGAGCTCTACTTTTTATCACTCGTTATTTCATTTGGAACGAAAGAGAGAGAGAGAGAGAGAGAGAGAGAGAAAGAGGAAAAAACGGAGCACATAACGTGAAAACTTAAAAAGTTTTTAGCTAATGAAAATCTTGTTATAACGAAATTGTTAATCCCATTTTTATAGATGTTTGTAGATGTGTGTAAAAATGCTAATTGAGCATACGCCATATACATTTGCTAATCTTACCTCAACCCTCTCCCCTTCCCACCCACTCTCATCACCCCCGCTCTCTCTTTTCTACCTTACACAACCCTCTTTTATTACAGCTAAATAAAGCTAAAAATTGTATTTTCTATAGGTTTTCTACTCAATCCCCTACTGTATAATATTAAGCTCCAAGGTGAGTTTCTCTATTCTTCACCCTCCCCACCTCCATCGCCTTATCCTTTTTATTCAACCCCTTCTTTACTCTCAACCCTTCTCACGCGCTTAACTCCCTCTTCTCTTGTGTAGAAAATCTCATTTAGATTGTTAGTGAACGTGTCTTATTTTCTTAATTGCCTTCAATTTGAATTCCTCCACCATAAAAGTGGGATGTAGAGCGGAAGTGACCTAGTGTACATCTTTTTGCAAATGCTTGCTCAATAAACGCTTATGTGTACTTTTTAAATAGGGAAATAAAATTTAATTAGAAACACAATGAAGCATCTTCTATGAATTTAGAGCGAGTTTTTTTTTGCTTCCCCTTGATCTTTATTGTTTGCTATTGATTTTTCATGGGAATAAAGTTGATTAGCTATGGAGGTGTTTACTTATTTGTAAAGAGTGCCAATCTAGGAATATCTTTTTTTTTTAATAATATTATGCTGCGTAATTTGTAAATTTTTTTTAATTATTATTTTAAGCAGAAAATTTAGATATCATTTTTTCCTTCCCCGTCAGTATGTATTTGAATTTGTACGTTTAAACTTAATTTTAATTAAAGCAAGATAATATTAAAAGCTCGAAAGATGTAGCATTATCTTTTCTAATATTTTCGTCGCAGATAATAGAAATTAAAGTTTGATTATAATTATGAAAAGTGTTGGATTAGGTAAGAGTGTACGCAGACATTGATTGAAGAAAAAAAGAAATCTAATAAAAAAAAAAAAAGATTTTTTTTCGGTTTGCAAGTTTTGAAATTTGCGTCGGAATAACGTCTGGCGTTGTTGTTTGCGTTTGCTATTGAGCCATCATTTTAAAATCACTCACATCACACACTCCCTTCATCTTTCACTCGCCCTATCTTTTCCTCTTCCATCTCTCTGTTTGCGTTTGTTTTATTTATTCGACTGGGGCAGCTGCCACTTTGATATTTTCAAAGAAAATTTAAAATGTCTCCAACATTTTTGCGGCTTGTCATTTGTCATCAGACGCTTTTTCTTTTGCTTTCACTTCACTAGCAGACGCTCCGCGCACATAAATAACGCCTTCTTTACAAATGTATAGGAAATTGAAGAGGGTGGGAAAAGTTCGATTAACCAGCCGTTGATCGATTACTATCGATATCGATTCGCTTCAAATGGCCATTTTTTTTTTTTTTTTCTTCTTTCTTTATTTATTTATTCTTTCAAATGAATGGCGCGATGAGAGAGACTCGAGGGGACGTGACGTCATAAATCATTTACAATATTACACAGAAATCTTGCGCAATATTTTATTGTATAATATGTCGGTTTAAAGAAATAATCGTTTTATAGAACCAAAACTGTTAAAACTTCGCAGAAAATGTTATTGTTCTTCATAAATAATGACAAAAAAAAAATATTGCCAAAGCATTTGCATTAACCGTTTTCGTTTTTATATTATTAATAGTAAATGGTGAATTATACAGCATTTCTAGTGGAAAGTCAAATTAATGCATGGTTTAGACGGGTTAAGTTGGCCTAAACGGGCGAGTCGAGGGGCAAGTTAGAAAAGGGTGTAATGGTCCTGATGAGACTTCCACATACCGGAACTGTAATAATATTTAAACGTACTGTATACAGTATACAACGGAAGGAAGTGGTGGGGCGGTATGCAGTTTCTTACTCCCAGCTCGACGCGACTGCTTACTCGTTTCGTCTAAGCTAAGCTTTAAGAGTTCAGAAGAACCACATTGTCACATGTAATAAAATTTGAACGTTTTGAATTTATTATTCCTGAATTTTTTTAATATAAAACTAACTTTTGTTAATTTAAATGCTTAATCAAATGAAATTGTGCGCTTCTCATAAAATTTATTTAAAAAGAAAATCAGGTTAATCATTTTAAATTATCGCTTATTATGCGTCAACTTAATGAGTTAAAATCTTCTAATAATTATGCATCGCGACTGTCAAAATAGTCGACCGCAGCAACAGCAGTATTGATGATTTATTTTTATTATTGTTATTTTTCAAGTCAATTACACGTTGAGTAATTAAAAGGTTATGAAGTTGCAAGGCAATTAAATTTAAGAAGTGAAAGCGCGTAACAGGAGGTAATAAATTGAAAAAATAGGCGTGTAAGTAGTCGAACTACAGTAATTAGGAAAATTACTGTCATATTTGTTGTAGAATGGCGTGCCAGTTGCTTTCGGAGAGATCAAAGCCCTCTTTTGTTTTCTTTCATTCCACTTCTCCTCCGCCTCTTCTTCAAACTATTCGTTCCATCTCTTGTGCCGATTTTTCTTTTTTTTTACATTTTCTTTGGTTGAAGTTTAACAAGGCGAGTGCTAATTGCACGTCCGATGAATTTACAATGCTCAACGGAGCTCGTATTACACACGTGTACAACAATTATACACACTTTACAGCTGTAAATGAAAACGTGCGCGAGCGGCCACGTGTAATAAATCAGTTTATCTGTGCGAATAAAAGATCATTAACAATTCATCCACACTCTCTTCTCGCTTTCTAATTAACAAATGAGCACGTACTATGCATGTGTGCATTCGCCAATCTTTTACCCCCCCTTCTTCTTCTCTCTTTCAGATTGTCGGATCTTTGAAATTGTTTTTCCGTGTCGAACAAGTTAGGCGAAATGTTAGCGATAGGTGGCGGAATGACGATGTGTGTGATTAATTTAAATCGGAGATTGTGTGGGTAGATGGGTGAAGGAAGGTGGTGGTTAAGATATTTACCATAACGTCTGGTAATAAAAATACAAATAACAACGATGAAGTAATAAAACAGCTTTCTAATAAAAGCCGAAGATATTAAAATACGTTTTATGGACAAATATGTGCGCATGCGTGGTTCGGTTATTGACTTCTGTTGTATATTGTTTTTGCTCAATCTCGAAGAACTTGTAATTTGAGGAAATGACTTTAAAAAGAAAAAAAACATATAAGCAATTGTAAACACAATTTAAATTGATATTGAATGTTATTTTTAGAGATGAAAGTAAATACTGGTTGAGGGAAATAAATTGCAAAGTGGATGCCAAAGTGGTACACCAATCAAAAATTGAAACTTTTTTGTTGAGCAACAAAAAAAAATAATAATAATAGTAATATCCGCCATGGTCGGCATCGAAAGTTGGCTAGTTAGGAGAAATACTGTACTCGTTTAATACCGATTTTTCATACAGTATATAACTGTACTTGGATAAGCAAAATATAAGAGGATCAACCAAAATATCTCTCTTGCTATAGGCGTTTCATTTAAGGAGGTTTTATTACCGGTATTCCAGTTCCTTTTACAGAAGTTTTTTTTTTTTTTTTGAGGGAAAAATGACGTAAGTATCATTTATTAATGCAATGACAACACCCATATTCTATAAAACATGCACATTTTCAAGTTTTCGTTCAAAGTGAGCTAAAACAATAAACACACAATTTAGCGAAAGAAAACCATGTTACGCACTGAGATGAATACATGTTGCATTTGATCTTTGTAATTATTAATGGTGCTTAAAGTAGTTGCTATTGATGCTGGAATCACAAGATGAATGTCATCTTTTGAGACTACTCCTTACTACATACATACAGTATAACTTAAATATTAGTTTCAGATTGAAAAATATCAAGAGAAGTTAGTCCTTCTTCAAAGTGTTAATAAACTTTAACTGTTACGCATTAATTTTTTTTTTTTAGTATTTTTTTAACGCACATGTATAAAAATTGACAGGTTTCCTCACTTACAAAGGACCTTCTTATCTCAATTCTACTGTAATATTAATACAGTACATGTAATATGCGTTTATTAACATATTGCGATTTATTATTTCTATATCATTATTGATCAGTATTAAGAATATTATTTTCTACAGCAAATTCGTATGTTTTTAATAATAAATAACGATTTTTTTTTTGTTGCTTTTTTGGTGCATTTTTTAACCATTTTTTGAGTAAATCAGAAGCCATCTAAGCACATTTTTGGATTCTGAAATGGCTGGTTAACCAGAAAACCGGATAAGAGGTTATCGATTGTATTTTTGTATTGATTCTATGAATCCTTTAAAATTGGAAGACGGAAAATAATTATTTACATATGGGGGCAGTTAATTAAATTAAACTCGTTTAAATATAATAAAATGACATTTCTGTTATTATTATTATTTCTATTTCATATTACGGCATTACAAAAAAAAATGACTGTTGCGTAAAATGTTGCTACATATCTGCACATGCGCGATCGAATTACAACGAAGGTAATTTCGATAATATTAAATCTTATTTAGTGAAACCAAACTGACGAAAATGCTTCCCTCTCTCACTCATTAAGAGTTCTTTTTCCTCCCTCTCACTTCCGTTTCTCATCATTTCATCTTCATCGCTCTATCTCTCGACGTTTGCAAGTAGAGCATAATACGATTAAGGGAAGAGACGCGAAATATATTTCAACATTTAAGAATATAAATAAAAACAATAGCGACAAATGGCAGAGCGACAAAAGAGAAGAGATGGTAGAAAAAATGGGACGCGGCGGAGAAGTTGCACGTGTAACTCCATATAAAGTAAAGTAATAAGTAAAGTGTTAGGGTTAGGTTAGGTTTTTAAAGCTTTCGAAGAAATTCAGTTTATGGGTCATAAAACAGAAGGGTGACCTGTTTGACCTCCAGCACACGCATCATCAACTCCACGCCCTCCCCTCCCTTTCTTATGACTCCTCCCTCTAGCACATCATTACCTCTCGGCGTTTTCTCTCAGCCAGAATGATGGAGCGGAGAGAGAGATGTGATTTAGAAAAATCAAATATGAGAGGGAAAGCTACTTGTTTTTATTTTTATTTATTAATGTTATTTTTTTTTTAGTCTTTTTCCCCAAACTTGCTCACGGTCAACGTCGTATTTTAGCGCCATCTGGTAGTTGATATCACCCTTCACTACTATTTTTATTTGCGAGTTTAGACGTTCGTTTATCACGAATCTGACATCAAATGTGTTTGCCGCTAAATTGACAGCTTATATATCGACGCTTTTTTCTCTCTCAGTAAATTCCGCGTTTTCAATCACTAAGCGGCTTTTTACATTCAAAATACGTTCGCGGAACTTGCGGAAAGTTTTGCACGAAGAATTAAAACTGCCGTGAATAATAGACTTGAGTAATGCTGAATTTGGTGTGGAATCGTTTATTTCGTGCGATTGATGATAACTTTTTGAAAATCTAATCTTCGAGAATTATTATGAAAAAGTGGCGACTGCTCCTTAATAGCATAGTAAATGATATGCAAATTAACCGCTCCACGTAATATTATTTTTGCGGTTCAACTTATTTTTTCCTATGCGCTATGCTAAGCCTAAATACATTTAAAGAGTTTCATTAAGGTATTTTTTATTATCCTACAATAATTTGTTCGTTGCAGTATAAATTCGACTAAATAAAAAATATCTTAAGCAATATTGTAGGGTATTAACAATATTAACAATTACCGTTACATGAACAAAATTAAACAATATACAATAACAATGTAAAATACTACTGGAGTACAAAATAAACTTATATGTGAATAAAAGGGTACCTTAAGAACCAAACTGTACTTTAAGAACATGGATTTAACTTTTGCTATTCTATAAATTACTTTTCACGAAAATTTTATTTTATTATATACAGTAAATGCACATTAATAATTATTATGAATATGTAAAACTAATTATGTATTTTTTTTTTCTAGGTAAGAAATAGTGTTAAGTACAACTACAGTAGTTGCATTAAAAGTGTCGACAGGAGTGTTGTCTTTCTTGGTGTTTCAAAGTAAGAAAAAAAAATCTTCGTTTTTTAAAAACATTTATTATTTAGCAAAAGTTCATTTGCGTGCAAATTTAATTTAATGATTTAATGAGTTTTCCTCGTTAAACAAGAATTGACTTTGAGAACAATTAGGCGACGTCACATTGTCACACGATAGAAAATGAAAGCAAACACAGGGTGCAGTGAGACGTGGAGAGCGGGCGGGAGAGGGGAAAGTTAGGGGTGGTATGAGATAAAAATCTTATTAATTTATTTGCAAGTTCAACTTATGTGTTTGCACTTGTTTTGCATGCCACGTGACGTTAACACGCGGTAACGCTCTTCGTTTCAAGTGGATAAGGTGACTACTCAATTGATGTTATTGTGTCGTAGTTTACTTTAACAATTTATCCGATGGGAAGAGAAAGCTGCTGTTTATAGTCAAGTAAAGGAGGGTTATCGATCATTGTGACACCTAGCCCACCTCCTCCCCCGCACATTTTTACCCAACCCCATTTCCATAGCATTTCCAACATCGCCGAAGTCGATAGATGGCGCTAAAAGGAGAAGCAGCTCAAGAAGTGGAAAAAATGAACAACGAAGTCGAATTGACACGCGAAATTAAAACGTAATGTCGCTGACATTCATAACTTTTGACTCGGTTTATTTATTATTAATCACCGACCCGAAGTGAAAAGAGCGATAGAGAGTGAAAGGGAGGGAGGGAGAGAGAGGGTGGGTGGGGGTTAATAAATAAATTAAGCGGTGTGACCAGATCTGTCTTCACTTGATCCAACGAGCAATGTCGCTTTCCAAATGGGTGATTAATTAATGAACTGGGACTCGGATCAAGTATTTATAGGTATCACTCTTTTTCACGTTTAACTTTTATCAAAATAAATTAGAGATTATAATATATTTTTTTTTAATATTTTATTCAGCTAACAAATAAATAGCATTATATTTTAATTTACGAGGGAATTATTTATTGTTTTGGCGTTGTTGACAATTTGTAAACGATGATAAAGCATTTATTTTTGAGTCGCGGAATTATATTCGGCATTAAATTTATTTTTAACGAGCGTTTTGTGGCAATATTATTAAATTTTAGAAATGTTGTAGAACCAACTCTTTTTAATTGCTTAACTTTTAGGTAGGCAAACTCGAATTATGCTAATTGGTTTTCATCGCTGAATTTTCCTGTACTTAAATTTATTTAGATTCTTTGTTAATTTATAATAATTATGTTTATTTATTTTGCTCCCTGTATACTACTGTAGGTTGTTTGAGGGATATATATATATATATTTTTGTTGAGGAAAGCATATTTATTAAGAAATTATCTTATTTTACCTGTTTATAAATTGCAAAGTATTAAAATTCTCAAAAATGCTAAAAAGGTTTCCCTAATTAAATCGGAATTCTTAATTATTAGATTCTTTTACAAGTTTTTCTAATCGCGAATGCTAAATTAATTGCGTTACCGCTTATGCCCTAACGCAATTACTAATTTACTTTTCACGGCACGCAACTCACTGGGCTATCGACTGTGACGTCGTTTCCGGCGACGCTATTCTTTAACAATTTTAAGAGAATTTTGTTTTTGTGTTTTACGTGGGTTAAATAATGAAGGACTTTGCAGCGAAATTAATATTTACCGCGTGCGCACTTTAGTCCTTTGCCGTAGTAGAAAAAGCGATCGGTTCTTCGCTTAATTATATCAATTGAAAAGTATAGCCTAGTAACACAAGTTGAAAATAGAAACCACAAAGCCTCGCATTAACAAATAATTATTGACTTTCATCTTCTAATTTCCCAGTCGAAATGGATGAAGAAGCCAATGACGATGACGGCGATACACCGCGTCACAACTACGATATGGTCGCTCGCAAATCCAATTAGCCGCAATTTTAACCGGAGAAAAGTTTGTTGAGGGGTTTTCGAAAACAACTTTAAAAGTGAATTAGAACATTGGCGAAATTGAGTCTAAATAACGTAGGAGGAAGAAGGTGGTGAAAGCGGAAGAAAAAAGTATACGCAATCTAGTAAAAAAAAATATGAGTTTAAAAGCAAAATGTTGAAATTTGTGACTTCATGCACAAGGACTATTGATAGTTAGGAAGTAAATTTTTAAATTGAACATGTCAACATTTTCAATAGTAAACAACTTACTTCAATGAAGATTCGCAGTTGCTCTCCCTACACAACGTTGAAGGGTTTGTTTTTTTAGTTTTTAAGCAGATTTAGGTCGAAATGATGCTTTATTTATTTAAAAATCCGATTTTGAAATTTATTTATTTACATTTTAGGTTTCTTTTATAATATACTGTAGGTAGTATAATGTTTTTCAGATTTTTTTAAAAAATACTTTTAAGGAGTTTTTTATTAGTTTTTTCTAGTGGAATGTAGGCTATCCATTTTCTTCATTTATTGTTAAAAAAGTGTCGTTTTTCATTTTTATTTTAAATTGAACTAACGTTTCGTTGTCGACATTTATTTTTTTACTAATAACGTTATTGATTTCTTCCTAGTTTTAAATCTACACGGTGTACCGAAAAAAAAACACCCCGAAACCAATACATGTACAGTACAATAATCTGTTTAATAATTTATATACATTAAATGATTAGAACCTCGATTATCAGGACATGTTTTTTTTTTAAAAACGCAAAACTAAGAATTCATGTAGTGCTTTTTCAACGCAATTTGATTATCCGGATATTTGCGTATCAGGACCACCCCTGACATTTATTAATCCGGATAAGCGAGATTCTATTTGAACGACATGAATACAGATATATGTATCATTATATTCTTTGATCAAAATACTGTATCCGCTTACTACAGCACTTATTGCCTTTAGATTGATTCATTTGAAAACGGTCCAGCAGAATTAAAGTGAACTAAATATTATTATTATTATTTTATAATTATTATTCTACGATATTTAATTATTTCGTTAACGACGAAAGAGGTTATTCATTTGCTACATTCTTTTATGGCGCATAGAGAACCTTATGGCTCGCGCGTGGTCGTCTCTATGGTTACCAATTTATGTTTATAACTTCCCTCGAATCGAAATCCCAGCCCTTATTTGAATCCCCGGATGAAAATGAAGCCACTTTGAGACGGGGAAAGGTGGTGGTTGGGGGGAGTGAAAGAGAGGGAGTGAGCTAGAGATAGATCGACGCTGCTTTGGTAACAATCAATTAAAGACATCAAAATCTTTCCATCGTTCTGGCAGCGATGCTAATGGTAATAAGTCGGGTGATAAGATGAGGAGGGGAGAGAGAG
Organism: Polydesmus complanatus; assembly: GCA_034692225.1. Classification (NCBI taxonomy): domain Eukaryota; kingdom Metazoa; phylum Arthropoda; class Diplopoda; order Polydesmida; family Polydesmidae; genus Polydesmus; species Polydesmus complanatus. Next base: position 19,629 of record JAQGAZ010001433.1, read on the forward strand.
GAGAGTGGGTGTGGTTGGCGAGGGAGTGGGTGGCGGGGGATTAGTTTTGCCGAGTAAAATTAATTGACACCTTGAATCCATTCCACAAGAATAAATATTGGATTTGTTTTCATGGCGGCCATATCTCCGCGTTTTATTACAGCAGACGATTCATATACTTTCTGGCGCGTGCGTGCGTGCACTGTATCAATCGATGCGCGTACATTTTTCCAATCGACAAAATGGCGGCTTTTTTTTTTCTTCTTCTTCTTTTCTTCTTAATATTATTTTTTTTCGTTTCTCTATTCGTTCTTTTCGCGTTTCTTCGCTGTACGCGGTGATGGCGACACTGGCGGCGCTAATTAAAACGAATCAGAGGAAAGAAATTCAGTAACAGCTGCCGCTAATATTGCACGAGAAGAAGGAGAGAGAGCACGTGACCCAACCTAACATCTCTCTCAAACACTCTTTCAACATATTACTAATAAATTAATTAATTTGAAAAGGGAATATTTTTTTTTTCTTGATATTATTATTATTATTTCTTCGTTTTCTTTTTCGAGAGAATGAGATGTGAATTAAAAACGAGTTAAACGGTTTAAATATCGCCAAGAAATGCGTTTTTCTAATTAGGATGGCAAATTAGACGCAAGTATTAGTTGCCGAGGAATATTTATTTACTCGTTTTGTAAAAGAGAAGAACGAATTATGAAGAGTTAATTAAGTCATACTGTAGTGGGCGGAGTTAAGGAAAAGGAAAGAAGATGGCGAAGTCAATACAATATTAAAAATGTACTTTAAATTTTAATTAAGAAAAAATAGAAGATGAAGGAAAAAATTGTGTTAATATCAATTACCGCCATCATTTTTTTTTTTATTGGAGATTAATGAACAAATTTTTTCGTCCCGGGACGCTAAGCTTTCTCAAAACGTCGCATTGCAGTAATATTTGAAAATTACTATTTAAATAAGTCGTTTAAATTATAGAATTATTTATTATATAATTCCGTATTCATTATACATTTAAAAAAACAAATACGATTTTTTGCCATTTTATTATTAATTTTAATAAAAGAGGCCTACAGTATCAAAATTATTTATTTTTTATTTAATTTTTTTTATTTATTTATTTTATTATTTCAGTTACAGTATGGTATTTTTGATGAAGATACTGTTATTTCAATAGCGAAACATTTGTAATTATTTATTAAAGTTTAGTTTGTTTTTCTTATAGAAAAAAAATGTGATTATGAAATCTTAAACAATTTTAAAATCTAAATCGATAAAGAGGAATTTAAATCATTAATTTCGTGGTGTATTTATGCATATAATAACATTTGATTAGGGCCTACATGTAATTGTATTGAATAATTTTAAATATTTTTAAAACATTCGAATCAATTTATTATACACAGTTACGAGGTCTGTTTGTATTTTAAAATGAAATGCAGTAATTAATAAGCAAGTCGTAACATTTTTAAATATTTATTTTTTTCCACAAAACTTATTAACTTTTTTTTTAATTTCCCTTTTAACGAATTGAACTTTTATTTTATAGAATTGTCTTTCAATAAATTATTTATTTTTTATATTGCTTTCATTTTATTATTATTATTTTTTTTCTTTCCAATTAAAATTTAAAATCCGTAACGTAAATTAACGAGCAAAAACGCTTAGCTTTTAAATTCCTATCTCGATTTCATTTGATTCTCTTGTTCCCTTCATTCGCGCAAAGTAATGTAAATTAACTAAATAGGGAGACGAAAAAAAAAAAAATTAAATCGGTATGCAAATTTTTTTAATTGCTCGTAAAACGTAGAATTGGAGCACACAACTCGTTGACTTTTTTAATTTCCATTTCTCATTCTAACATGTTGTGTGTTAAACGTGGAAAGTGGATCGACAATTACCACTCACTTGAAGAATCCTACATTTTTTTATTTTTTTTTATTTTATTTTATCTCTACGCTCACTCCCCCTCACCCATCCACTCCCCTCCCACTCTTCGATCCCTTTTTTCATTTGTCAAATAGGGAAGGTGTAGAGTGCCCGAAGGTATTCACTCGTCTAATGTATTTCCGCTGTTCAAACGCAGATTTGAACTGACTGAGCTGACATTTAGCATTTAATTAGGATTATTATCCCTCCTCCTCCTCTCCCTCTTACCCCCACGTCGAATTCCTGTTGTAGGGGGTAGGCTCCAAAACGAAAAGCTGTTTGACGCCGCGTTCGATCGGCGTAGAATGGGGGGGAATCTGCAGTTTGAATGATAAGATTTGATTAGCGAGAGCATTTGACAGTTGATGACCGGCGGCGGAAGTAGATTTAATGACGTAATTCAGCTGTTGCGCTCGCAATTGCTCCACTTATTCGGCGTCTGCCACCCCTATCTCTCGTGTAACACGCTAATGAAAAAAGCACGCAATCCGAAAGCTCGACGAGAATTTGGGTTCTGTTGCGCTTGGTTTACTGACTCGAAAGTTGCGTCTAGGAATGGTTTAGTTTGCATGTAACTTCTTATTTATTTTATTATTCGGATGAAAAGGTTTTTATTATTTTTTTTTATATACAGTACTGTATAATGAAATGGGGGAAAAAATTGTTTTGATGCTGAATTTTATTTATACGTCTATATTTTTGTATGTTTTAAAACTGCCTACTTCAATTTTACCTTAATTTTCTAAAGAAATTTAAAATGTTTATTTTTTAACCTGCGCAAGTTTTGATTGTTTTTTTTTTTAATGTCAAGTTAATCAATTCGCATTAGATTTATACTGTTACAGTGCATGTACAGTATATTCTCTTAAGGGGAGAAAAACAACTTACACGATTTATTTTTTCCCAGGCAAAAGAAATGGCTTCAAATTTAAATTATAAAGTTGCACAATAATATTCTAGTAATAATAATTTGTATAGAAAATTTGAAATGGATCTGCAATTTGTTGAAGTGTTTTCGTCATACCGATCACGTTTTCTCTACAAGAATGAAACGGTTTTTTTTTATTAAATATTGTTTTAAAAATTTAATGTCAATTGGGAACTGATTGCATGCCTGAAAATACTTCAACCAACCAAAAATATACACCGTACTAGGATTTTTCGTACGATTAACGTTCGTTATACACGTTGTTAGTTGCAGTTTAATGTTCGTTTAGTTCAATTACCGCGTAAAACGAGGGGAAATAGTTTTGAAGTATTCTTTTTTTATAAATTAAATTACCGTATAAAAAATGATGGGTTGATGTGCAATTGTTGGTCGATAGGTGTAAAAGGGTTAAGCCTCGTCTCGTAGACATATTTCGAGCATATTTTAAAACCAGTTTATTATTATTTTTTTTTCCCCCTTCTTCTTTAAAATACATTTCATCGCGTGATTCGGTATTATTAAGTTTAAAATTGATTCAGGGAGAGAAAGAGAGAAAAGTACGCAGAGTGGAAAGGTATGTCGAGAGTAAAATTTTAATAATATGTTCGACGAAAGCGATGGAATAAGTCGGAAATCGGTAAAATCGCGAAAATGTTATAAATATTTAAGCATTCATAGTAAATCGACGCTCATTTTATTTATTTTTGCGCATTTGCTTAATTTTTAGCTCATTTAATTAAATCCGAAATTATAATTTTGAGTTATGCTATTTACAAATTTTTTTTTTTTTTTTAGTAAAAACCAATGAAGCGTAAAAATAAATTAGCTGAATGTTTTTGAAAAATGATGTGACTAGTGAATAATAATTGATATCGCAGATGATATTTATTTGAAATAAAATTCAAATTGTTGAACTTGAATGTTGACGTTGAGGATTTTTTAGTTTATAGTAAAATGTTAAATTAATGAAAACTGCACTGCAATTCGAATACTCGAATGAAAAATTGAATTAAGCGCAAATAGAAAAACTTTTATTCAATAACTCGAGGGGGAAAATACCATATTTTTAAATTAAGCTTATATTTAATTTAAAAAAAAAAAATAAATAAATAAAATACTGTACTGTAGTTTCATTTTAATTATTGATATTTTGAAAATTTGAAGGTAAATTAGGTAACGTTTGGCGATTCGAAATTAAAATTTAGCAACATTTTTATATGATGAAAATTATAATTAATTTCAAAAAATCAATTAAGTTTGCCAGTTTTTATAAGAAATTTTTTTGCGAACTACGGCACGTAATTGTAACAGAATATTTAGCGTTTGGAGGAATAATTTAGGCGAGACAATATCTATTTCGATCATTTACTTATTTCGGACTTGTTACTTTCTGAAGTAAAAAAAAAAAATAGAATCTTCCTCCGCTCATTTTCTGCTCTCTCAAAATCTAAATACTGTAGTAATAAAAATCTATTCGAAGACAGGATAATGATGGGGTTGGAAAACACGTCATCCACTGCCACGATGAATCTAAGCAATATTATTTACCAAGTTTGAATTAAATTTCAATTTGACTACCGAACTCGAGCTGAATGAAAGTGAAGATAGGTAGGTGGGTGGCTGATGCGAGTTTAGTTGTAAATTCGAGTAAGGTGAAAAGAACTTAAAACCATTTTTTTTAAAAAAGAATTTTATTATTATTATTATCGCCAATTAAATATATTCATAAAACAAAAAGGTAAACAAAACCATTTTTGTTCGTTTTTCTTATCTATTTGCTGTATATTTTTTTCTGTGTAAATTAAAGTAATTAAAATTGAAGGCATTCAATTACAGAAGAGCTTTGATTTTCCGTTTACCTATTTTTTTGTTCTTTATTTAACAGCAATTTTTATTTTATTATTAGTGGAGGGGGGGAGGGAGGAATGGCATTTTGCTCGTTATTTTTAAAACCATTTTGTGTTTTTGATTTTTTTTTTCTTTTCAAAAGAATACTTTGGTTTTTCATTTTCTTAATATAAGTAATCTTTTTTTTTTTTAAATAATAAATAAGCTAACATTTTGATCTGGTACAAGCTAGGTTTAATTTCGTTTTCTTTAAATTTTAATTTAAATTCAACGCAGCAAAAATGAAATGTTTTATTATCATTTTTTTTTATTTTTAATTTTTTTTATATACGAGTAGTTACAGTAAAAATCCAATTTTATTAATAAGGAGGAATAAGTTGCTCTTATTGGATTTTGCATTTTTTTAAAAGAATACTTCGATGTTGCGGGTTGTATATTTAAATGTGGCATTGTAAAAAATAAAATTCAAATTTATTTTTATTTTTATTTCAGTCTTAATTTAAATATACCGGTAGTGCAGAAAAAAATTGGAATTTTTTAACTTTTTCAAAATGTTTTGTTGTGAAAGTTTACATAATTTTGTTATGTAATTTTAATTTATGTTGTTATTTTTTTCAAATTATTATTTTTGTATTATCTTTTGACGCTTTAAAGTTATTACAGTATTTTTAAGATCTTTTTTTTATTATTATTATTATGAGAAAGTTTATTGCAGTTTGTAGCCTACTGCAAAATGATAAATTAACTTCGCGCGAATAATTTTTGCTCATTAAATTTTCTCCATTGGTCACTTCAGAGCTCTGATTTATGGGTTAACCCGTTTTCAATTGGACGGTGTTCTACACAAAGCTACCGACTCGAAAATTGAGATCGGGTTATATTCGTATAGTAAGAATGTGTTCTTCATTATTTAAAATTCTACACAATTAACTAACGTATTTATTTATTATAGTTTTTGGGTATTTAGAAAGCTGTCAATACACTAAGACATCCCATTGGATCAATAGCTTTCTATTGAACTTTTGAGTTTTTCATTTTTATTTAAAGGACAATATTTCAATTTTTAATAAATGTAAGTTGGTGGTTTTGGGCAGTTTACTGTCCAATTAGGCCACCATAATTTGCACGTGGCACATGAATCGAAATTTATAGCTATTTTACCGCAATGCGGTGTAAAACGTACAATCGGGTTTTCGCCATAGCGTGATTTGCAGACAGAACCGTCGATCAGGCTGATTTTTATCTCCTCCAGCATTAAAAAGAATCTATAGATTGTTGGATGGTGACTTCGTGATGGTTGTCATATCGATGTTAAGGTGTGATGACGTCATCAAAGTGAATGGAGTTGAACGAACGACGGTATTGGCGCTGCTATTGAAATCTCGGGCTGTCATCACGTGTTGTGATTGGTATTAAGCGATCGAAGGAGAGTTGGAACGAAAGACGAGAGTTTTAATGATGAGATGGATTCTTATTACATCTAAATCCACTGCGAAACACATTGATACTTTTAGCCTTGGATCACATATCCAATATTAATGGACAGAGAGACCGTGAGCGGCGCTCGCGACATAATACGCGCGGGAATAACAACGTTGTTTATTTTTACTTTTTCTTTGTGTCAACAACTTTTATTATTATATCTTTTGAATCTTTTGCTTGGAATAACTTATGTACTCGGACTTTCATGTCGGATCAAAACACACCAACAATGTAGTTTTTCGCATATTGAAGTAAAACTTGGTTTTAACGTCATCTAATTAAGTAATTAATCTAACTGTACAACATTTGAAAGCGTTAGGTGGATTTTTAGAAGAACTATGCTCAGGCTATAACTTACATTTACTGTAATTCACAGTGCATGTACATGTACTGTACTGTATTTCTAAAATTTTTAAAATTTAAAGTCATTGAAATTGGTTTAATATTACAAAAATCTATAAAACGAATACAGTATCCTGACTTTTTTACTTTTTTTTTTTATAAGGGGAATACTTGTACTGTACTGTAATTCTAATGGGACTCACGAAGAGTGACGGTTTATTTTTCCTATCTAGTCACTGTTAAGCAAACATTTTAATATTTTCTAAAAGCAATTGGAGTTTTGGTGAGTTCTATCTGAAAATTTCGTCATTACGGGTTTTCAGTTTACAGTTTACGGAAATTACTGTGTTTGTTAATAAATTGATAATTTAATTCCAAATACGAGTATTGCGCACACTTGATGCACATTTATCGAAGTTACTCCAAAATTTTATTTGCACTGAATATGTCGAATAGAGCATACAATATAACGCATCAGTGTTTTATATTTCTTTTTATTTGGTGCAAAAGCAATTTCCACATTAGGTTCGTATTTTTTTCTGCTTTATAATACTCCTTACGCTATTGTAAAAAGAGATGTTTATTGTTCGATAAGTAAAGGTAATTACCACTTGTGTCAATCGGAATTGACAGCCCAAATAAGTCATTTACGAGCTAGAAATAAAGAAATGGTTAAAACAATCACTGAACATCATTAAACAATATTTTTGACATTCTACAAATATCATAACAATCGGATACTGTAATAATGGTTTGGTTGCAAAGGAAACACGCATGCAGTATGTTGACAGCTTTGCTTGAACCTAAAAGAAAATAACATTTGAAGTGTTTACTTAATTAGAGTGGGGTTTTAAAATAAATAAATAAATAAAAATTTGCTTGCCATATTATATGGTTTCTTTTTGTGGCAGTAAACATTGTTTAGATTTTTTGAATTTGAGAAAACTGTTGTTATATGTATATTGTAGAGGGTGCACAATAAGGTACCTAAGTACAAAGCTTAAAATAATAAGAAGAAGAATGTGAAATTCTCAGCTATTGTAAAATTCTGTGTATTACTGTATATGAACGATTAAGGCGGATCGGTAGGTCACTCGTCTTTTATTTAGGCCTTTTTTTTATATACATTACAAAAGTTAAAAAATACTTTAATAATACAGTAATTGGACAGGTACTGGATGTTTCAATGCACTTTTTCTCACGCTTATTATATTTTTACATTTGTATTGAATAGAGTAATTTATATTATACTTTAAACACTAAACCACGTTGTGACATAAAAATAATGAGATTGTTTTAATAAAACTTTTTATTTATTTTAAAGGTCTTTTGAGGCAAAAGGGCTTTTCAAAACTTTACTGCTCTCTAAATTTTAGTACGAGGCTCTGGTTTGTTGCCTCAATTGAAAATACAGATGAAAGGGCCGATATGAACGACCAGTTATACATAATTTTACTTATAGGGTTCCAGAACTGTTTTTAAGTGTGTATTCTCCTTTGATGAGTAGCTATCACAGATATCAACTTTGGAGGTGCTGGCATTGATTTTAATCCTTGCAATAAATACAGATGTTTATTAGAACAGCCTCATTATTTTTATGCCGCACCATGTAAATCCCATTTTTTTTAAAGGGAAAAATAAAACGAATTTGAACTGATCATTTTTTTAACTATAATAATTTTGAATTTAAGCGGTTTCTAGTTTAAATTTTTGCTTTTATCGCTAAAGCGAAATTAAAGTTTATGCGGAAAAACATTAAGGCGCAGCTTTTTCTTGGAAAGCTTTATAGATAGGACGCAATGGTAATTACATTGTGCTATGTACAAATTACGGAATGGTTATAAGAATACAGTATAGCTTTATCATTTGCATTATTATTATTTTTTTAAAAAAAAACAACTTTTGAATAAGACGAAATTTACTTCTTTTAAATCGTTTAAAATAATATGATAAGTTTATTTATGTCTTAAAACTTACCATTTTTTTATTTTATTTTGGCTGGGTTAAAGGGATAAGAATGAAACTTTTAAGTTGCGTGTGAAAATGTTCGTCTTTCATTGAAATCCCATAATCTTCGTCGGTGATTTATCTCTAGCGGCGACCATTGTCAACATGCAATGGACATTTCTATTATATTTTTTCTTTTATTCTCTTTTTTTTATTTAAAAAAAAAGAAAAAAAAAAAAAAGTAGAAGAAAAAGATGAAAAGAATGAAAAAAAAAAAATTTGTTGGAAAAATTTTTTTTTTCTATATTCCTATCTTAAGATTGTAAATTGCGAGTTATTTTTCACGATGACGTCATCATTCATTTCGAAATTGTTTGGGAAGAAGTTAAAAGGGGATAAATTGTGTGAGTGACAGTGGCATTTCATCTCCTGTTTGCGTGTAATAGATGGAATTAGCCACCGAATCCTCGCTCGGGCCCACCCACCTTCATTTTCTGCCCATCAAGCCCCTCCCCCTTTTCTCTCGGCTCTTCTCTAGTTTTAAGTTTGGCTGAAAGTAATCGCTATCGCTCCTTGTAATTTCTTAAAAGTTTCCTACCACCCTCACATTTTTTTCTCCCAAACCACTCCCTCCCCCCACTATCTCTCTCTCTCTTATTGAAAGATTATATATTTTTTTTCGATATCTCTGTAAATGTTTGGGAACAAAAGCGGGTCCTAAGAGGATGAGTGAACGCTTTCAATACAATGTTGACATGACTTTTACTCTCTCTTCTTATCGTCATCTCTTTTTACGTTAGGTTACTCTACGTAACTAATGGCGTACATGTACACGAAGAAGAGAAAAACATTGGCGCCATTTCTACTTGAAGATGAAAATGCCTTTTTTTTTTTTTTTTTTTAAATAAATTTTTTTTTTCTTTTCTTTATTATTTTTCTATCATCTTTCCTCGTTTAATGTAATGTAAAATCTTAATAACAAAGTTTTTTTTCTTTTTCTTTCTATTAAATCGATTAAATTGATCGATTTTTATTTTTCTCATTTACTTTTATTTGAGAGTTGTTTGTTGTCCTTCTTAACGTTACGTCAACGTAAGAAGTTTTATCTGTTTCTAAGTGGGAATGACGTCATTTTTACGCTTGAAATACGCGCTCGTTAAAAGTTGACAATTGCTTTAAAATTTGACGTTTGATACGGAAAGATACGTTGTTTACAAACCTGAAAGAGTAGAAAAGAAAAAGAAAGGGGTGATAAGGATAAGAGGGGTGATAAGGAGTGATGGGGGAGTGAGGGGGGGGGGGGGGGATAAAGGAAGGAAGAATTGTGTTTGGCATCAAACGTTAATTGTGTTGCGGTCGCTACGATTCTTCATGACGTCATCGTTACGGAATTCAAAGGGAGAAGAAGAAAAAAAAAAATATATAATGTAGAGAAGGAAATATAAATAAATAATCAAAAACACTCTCAATGTTCGATGGTTAGTAAATGCGTTATCAATAATTTCTAGTTGTAACTTTTAATTGTAAACATTGTTTTTTTTTTCTTAATAGTTAATCATTATTTGGCAATACACTTAAACGTCGATATGAATCGCTTTGCCCATAAATCTCAAATAATTATTAATTAACACCAGTAGTGTAGTGATTTGTAGCACCCCCCAATCAGATTGCAGGGATTTTGTGTGGGAGGCGTTTTCGACCAAT
>JAQGAZ010001434.1:0-29794 GCA_034692225.1 Polydesmus complanatus
ATAATGACTCATGGGTGGTGCCATCTTGTAGAGGGCCTCATTTTACATACCCATGTAAATTTTTATGCAAATCGGATCACGGGTTCGCCAGTTATGAGCAGTTGAATTTTTGAAATTGCTTTAGTTTAGCCTTCCCTTGGGACCTTCACCCTCTCTCAAGGGGATCAGAGAAAATGCTTACAGCATTGAATAAAATTTTCACCAAGTTTTTATTTATTAAAATTTATGTATAAAGAATTAAAATAAACTGGATAATAATTACATTTTAAAAAATACTCGTATACAGAGCTAACTTTTTCCGTAAAAAAATTCAATTGATTAATTAATTTGCTTTAAAAAAAAAAAATTTATAACGCAAAAAAAAAAATCAACTATTTGCAGTTATATTGCGCTCGAATAACCGGCAAATATTTAGCTAACCATTTCCTAACGTTGCGTAAATTGGTCGGAACTGGGCGCAAACGTCGAGTGGCGTCCCGGAACAGCAAATCTTTCGATCCAACTGGAGAATCAAACAAGCGGAAATGATGATTATCGTAATTTCCGTATAACGCTTGCCCTTTGTTAATGGCGTTGATTATCTCTTGCACTTGGCTGAAATTTCTCGAGTTTAGACGGAGAGCGAGCACGTGTGAAGGCACCTGAAAATAAAGTTATGGGGTTACTGTTAATAATATCAGCAGAAAAACTTGTAAATTAATTAAGTATTACTTTTGCTAAATTACAAGAGGAATAACTTCCCAAAGGTTTTCGAGTTCCATCGCGACAAAGGAGGACGTAATTGGAGGATTTGAGATTTTTGGCCCAATTGGCGGCGTTTTTTCCATCGGTGTTTTCGGAAGCCGTCAGGTGATTTACGAACGCCACCTCACCACCCCCTTCCGCTAAGCACCTTAAATCAAACAAATATATTTTTAAACGTTATGTAGGTTATCCAAAATAATTCCCCCGACAACTTGTAAACGATTTGTAAACGAGAAGAAATGTTGGGTTTTACCTGAATGCTCCGGCGTATCCGAAATACGGTTCGCGGTCACTACGAGAGCATTTATTACCCCCGGCTCCTCCGCAAAGTTGACAAAGCTTGGGACTACTGGCTCCTCCGGCAGGGACGTATTTCGGGTCCAACGCTCCGGGGACGCAACTAATAATTACATTAACCGATTTATTTATGTTTATAAAACGACAAATTAACTCGTATGAAACCTGGAAGCGAAGAAATTTCCAACATCTCGTAAAATATTCGTCCCATTTCCGGTGACTGGGATTTGTCGAGCGGCGACTAGAGTGGCTAGTGGCACTTTCCATCCGGCGGTGCGGCACATTCCGGTATGACACGATTTCTTACCTTTAAAAAAAAAAAAAAAAATAGGGTGTACATTTTAACTCAAATTAAATAACTATAGAAATCAATATATCTACTGTGAATACCTTTCAAATTTCGAAAATTGATGTTCGTATTGGAGGCTTTTGCAACGGCTACCACCCAATAATTAGCGTCGCCACTGCCGTAATCCTCGTACATTAATGGGAAAACGTTCCTAAGCGTAACAAAAAATCAATTCAAAATTCAATATTTTTATTTAAAAAAAAAAATGACTTTCTAGCCGCGTAGAGGTCGCCAGAGTCCAACGTGATGATGTCCGCTCTCCGGTTCTGTATCAAAGTCAGGCATTGAGCTGTCGATTGACCCACAACGCAGTTCACTAAGGGCTAAATCAACAGTTGTAATACATAATGCGTGCATTATTTTGATCGTTTTTATTTTTATTTTGCTTACTCGAATGTTGGATAAGTTGAAATGCGTTCTCATCAGATTACACTTGGTATATTCGGCGTTCGAAATCGTGCACCAGTTGATGGGAGGCGACGCTGTCGGTGCTGCCGCTTCACTAGGGTCTAAATATTTAAATAGAAAATTAAAAATGTAAAAAAATTTCATTTTTAAAAATATTATATTTGTTTACTTTGTACTAAGTAAATTAACGACAGAAGAAGACATAATAATTGAGAAGACATTTTTAATGTGTTTGTTGTGTTTCCTTATGAAAATGCTAACGTTAATTTCGTCTATCGCTGTATTTATACTCAGCTACAAGGAAAAAAAAAATCCCTCATCTTAAATTAAACTTCTATTGAACTCTGGTCTGAGATAATTTAAGTTTTTTTTTTTGTGGTGGACTTAGTTAAAGTGATGAGTCAAAATAAAAACAGACTGCTTCTCTAATCAAATTTTTTTTTTTATGTTTAATCTTTAAAGATGAGGAAATTAATTTGTTTACTCCTTCAAACATATGCGTTTATAATAATTATTATAATATGTAAATGGCGTTGAGCCAAATTTATTGTATTTAGAAGCAAATAAAATCTTTTCCTTTTCCAACCTGGATTTGGAAAACACTAGGAATAGACAGGGTTATCGACTCGCTTTTAAACCGGAAATTGTAAACGATTTTAAATTTATTAGCCTACACCTGTATTGAGATAGAATACAGTAGTAATATCAAGTAATTCCATTTTTTTTCCCCCTAATTTTGACAAATTTTAAAAAGCTTAATTTGTTTTCTTATTTTCCATGTATTAATACGTAATAATATGTAGGCTTAGTGTTATATGCAGCGAGATATAAATCTTGTTTTTGAACAAACTGGGAGGGTTAAAAATGGGATTTTAAGGGGAATAATCAATGAATTTCATTATTGTGTAGGCAGTTTACTAACAGCAAGTAGTACCAGGGCGAAACACTAAAATTTTGTTTAATCAGTTATATTTCGAATAATGTTTGATGGTATTAAGAACGATTAAATAATAATAATAAAAAAAAAACTATTATTTGACTTTCAATTTAGAAATTTGAGGAAATGGAAACGTTGTTTTGGTCGAAACTGTTTCAACATTTTCGAAATAAAGAGCAATCTCTTTTACATCAAATAGAGTATTTTGTTTAAAGAATTTTTTAAAAAAAAAAAAAAATGGTAATAATAATAAATAATTATTAAATATAATATTCTCTACATAATAAAGATAAATATGTTGAATCAGATTTTCAAGATTTTCCTATTACAATCGGGAATTTTGGATTGAGATTTTTAGAAACTGTATTAATCGTCTTGTTCTTTAAATAAAGTAGAATTTCATCTTTCTGGTCAACACCGGACAATTTGGAATTTATTCCAAAGGGACGAACGTTGTAGAGGAGAAAATCCATAATTCTCATCGTGCTATCCTGCACATAATGCATTCCTATCAAGGAATCGCTGCAACAATTTTTTCCCTGACAAAAAAAAAAAAAAAATTAATAATAATAATAAACGAATTGTTATAATGAAAGTTTATAATTCAAAATTAACTAACGTATTGATATGCGTCGAGGGTGGTTATAAACTCCCTCGATATTCTTTTGGAGTTCCGATTTAACACTTGATCGAGTGCCGTATATTGAAATCTGGTCTTTCCTTCGGCATCTCGCGCATCTCCGACTTCAACGTTGGCGCCAGTGAGACACCTAGCTGAGCAAGGGTTGCAACTTAGTACTTTTATTAATGTTGCCTTAAAATTTTCATCGCTATATTAGCTAGTTGTTGTTATACCCATTTCCCCATCTTCTAATCCGAAATAAATCTGGTTGCAAAGAGATTTCGAATCGAAGGCTTCTTCGGCGAATCTTCTCAGCGCTTCTTTGCTTAAAATATAACCGGATCCACCGACTATCCAATTTTTCTTTGATTTCTATAAAAAAAAAAAGATGAAAAAAAAGGTTATTTTTATTTGTTTTGTTAGACATTATTAAAAAATTAAAAGCAGAAATAAAACACTCGGGAGTCATGCAATTAATATCTTTAGAGACAGAATTATACTACATATTGAAATAATATGTCAGAACTGATATCTTCTCAAAGAGTTTAAATCTTTTTATGGGTCATTTTGTTAAATTTTTTTTGCAATAATACGAGGGTCGTTACAGTTGTTCAATGATGATGCGCCTTATCCCATAAATAATTACGCAGCGCAATGCGGCAACAGCCAGTCGGTGTTTCTCGAATAGTTTTCAATGATTTCTCACTATTTCATTTGTCTCCTTGTGGAGGCTACAAATTTTCAAATTGTGCTGGAACGACCCTGGTAGGGCCTACATTAATTATTCTTTGACATGACTTTTTTTTATGTTTAAGAGAGATTGCAAGCGTGAAAAATCTATTGAATTTTTCATAATATACATCACGAGATAAGTTCTTCTGTCTACTTCCATAGTATACCGGCAGGGAAGTGTCTTTGTCCAGTAGAAACAAACGCATGTTTTCCATGATCATGTAAGAATCATCGTCTGCTTTGAGGAACCAATCCACGTCGTCGAAATGGTTGTCGTAAGCGTATTTGAACCCAGTTTTAACCTTGTCCCACAAAGAACTTCGTGTCTCTGTTCCTTCGTAAATTACCGTGGTTACCGAGGGGTCTTTCTCGAGCACCACTCTTTCGGTGCTGACGAAATAAAAGACGTTGCACTTCTGCCCCCAAGTCTCTCTCACGGCTCGAGCTTGAGTCTGGTGGTTGCCCGGATGGGTCAAAACCAGACACATGATTCGGATGTGTTTACTCAAAATATCCGTTAATTCAGTGTCATCTACAGTACATTAGGAATTTAATTAAATGCGTTTTTTTTTTAATATATAAAAACAAAAATGTAAATAATATTAAGTACTTACCCGAATAGTTCCCGATGGAATTATTAGGTTTAGGAGCGTTTAAATTTAAAAATGTACTACCGGTAGTTGTTTCGTTTTCCAATTTGAAATTTGACCGAGAATAAACGTTGGTTTCGTATAAACTGCTCCAGCAAACTCGAAATACTCCGGATTCAATTATTAGAAAGTTATAAATGATCGTAGAAACGGATCCTAATAACACTCCGAAGTAAAAATTAGGCGTAAAACGAAGTTTTTTAAATAACAGTAACTTCCTATATAAATACAAAAAAAAAAAGATAAATGATTTATCTAGTATACGGTATTAAAGTTAAACGGTGACCGCGCTCAACATACGTAATAATAGTTAAATATATAATATTATAACTTACGTCGAATCGGATGTTGGAACCAATAATAGAGCGACAAATACAACGCTAACAATTAATATTGTAAAGACTTTCATTCTACTGAAATAATTATTTTGCTTTCTTCCTCCGCAATACGCTTTCCCATAATTTTGTTATGCGATTGATCTCGGTATTGTTAATGAGAACACCGATGTAAAAGTTAAACTTATATTTAAAGCTGCGTACTGTACACATGTATGTACGAACTGAAATTAAATAACACGTAGCAAATATAAATTAATAAAAAATTGAAGTAGGGGAGAGAGAGAAATCAAAGTAAATAGGCTGCCGTGATGCTTTATTCAGTCCATGCAAACAATGTGTTTTCCTCTTTGCTGGCCGGCAATCGTCAATGGGATTTTCCAATACGTAATATGATGGACCGTGGACGTAAACAGAATATTAATATTTTCAATATCGATATCATGGATACTCTGATATTATTATTTTTTGAGTACACTCGAAAACCTCCAGTTTTAAAATTTGCGATTTCTCTTTATCAGTTTTAAAGAAATTTGTTCTCACTGATAAAGGAACTTCCAGCTGCATTTTTTTTGAAAGCATTTCCAATCTTAACTTTTCGTACACTCTCTTTCTCCCCTCATTTACCCCCTCCACCCACATTTTGTTGACGTAATAATTATTATTGACCGGATATTGAGCTATTTATACCTGTAATTGCAATTTAATTCACGCATACAGGGTTTATCCCGGATAATTCTCTCAAACGTTAATTAAAAATTATTAATTCCAAAATACTGTAATTGGATTGGGGGGGGGGGGGTACCCCGTATCAGTAGAGGGGAGGCCGATGGTACCTTTGTTACAAGAGCTCGGGACTATAGAGGGCACGGCACCCAGCACAGCTATTAAGGCAAAAGCAAATTTATGAACCTTTGACTTTTTTGTCCTTTTGAAATACTTTTTCTAGTGTATTTTTGGGTTGGTCACAAATGATCAAAAAACGATTATTTCAAGTTTTATCAGTGTGAAGAGACTATACAAAAAATTAACAATTTTATTGAGAGATTAGTTTAAAATTTTTAGAAATAATATTTTATCAACATTTTTGATGTCAATTTGTACAGTAATTTTCGGGATATAATATAAAAGCCGAAACATTTTGAAGTTATTTCGAATGGATGAACGTTGTAGATGATAAATTCTATCATTCTCATCATACCTTCATTAACAGAATGCATGTCTGGTCTATAATAAAGTCATTACAGCAATTTTTCCCATGTTACTGTATCTTAACCAGCAGTTTTATTAATTTCATGAAAATAAAACTTTTAAGACGGTTCATTACCGTGAAAACGGATGAGAAATACTATATATTATTACGTTCCGTTACATAATTTGACATATATTATCTACTACAATTAATTTAATAATAATATTTCGGAACATTGTTTAAGATCAATTAACCGTTAAAATAGGAGATCCTGAAGATCCTGAGATAAATTTCCTGAAATTCATAAATTGTTGGTTATTTTTTTAGGGGAAAAAATTGCTGCGGTGACTCTATTATAGGAATGCATTATGTTAATGAGAGTATGATAAAGAATCATGGAATATATCATCTACAACGTTCATCCATTCGGAGTAAATTCGAAAATTTCCGGCGTTAATCACGAAAGCGAATTTCTATTTTACCAGCGTGGTTATCGAGAAATAGGTTTTTCCAGGACCACTCTTCCGCTGCAGACAAAGTTCTCCCCAAGTTCCTCTCACGGTTTAAGTTCGAGTCTGATACCAGGCAGTTCTGCGGTTGGCTTCGGATTTGTTTCATTACAGTTTCTGATAGTTTAGTATTATCATCTACATTATAATTAATATTACTGTATAAGTCAAATTGATGAAAGAAAATAAAACTTTGATTTTGCGGTATATTGAATGTTTTAACTTTCATTTTGATTTTTTAAAAAAAAGAGAATTTTAATACAGTATTATTGAAGTATTATTTTTATCTGTCGATTGAATTTCAAGCACGAGTTTTAAAGTGGGCTAGCCTATTGCGTTTTAAATACGTCAACGGAATACGTTAAGCTTTAGTAAATATTAAAGGGGTTTTTCTCTCCAAGCACCTGTAAGCGTTTTGAAACAAACAAAATATAGCGTTTATTTACATAATAATTTTAAAAATGTTGATGAAATCGCTTATTTAAAATAAATTTTGAAATAATACTAATTATTATTTTCCCCTTAGTCAGACAATGGTCAATAATGATGAAAGTCAACAAATTTTGTTATTTATTTTTTTTTTAAATAAAAAAAGTAATAATAATAAATTGTCGATGATACGCTTGGCTGTTTTTATTTGTTTCTATAGATGCTATTTTGTTCTTAACATAATGGGGATTTTTTTGATTTAAATTTTTATAAATTTTGTTGTCGATGTAAAATTGAATATTACTGTACAGTTATTAGTAACTTAAATTTATTTTTATTTTTCTTTATTATTTTTTTTTTTTTATACAAATGTCATGTCAATTAACTCTCTAATGAAAACGTTATTAAAGGTTTTTATGTTTATATTTCTCAAAACATTTTAAAAAACATTTTTGAATATTAGCCCTAGGTGTTATTTATATGGTGATAAGACGAAAAAAGTGGTCCTCCATTTCACCAATGCTCATGATCCAATCTCATATTCTTAATGGAGATTTCGGATGTGGATTTTTTAAAATTTTGCTAACATTTTTATTTTTTAAATAATCTAAAATTTTGTCTTTTTGTTGAACGTCGGAAAGTCGGTGCTTTCTTCCGAATGGTTGAATTTGATTAATAGCAAAATCCAAGATTCTCATCATTGATTCGTCTACGTAATGAAATCCAATAAACGAATCACTGCAGCAATCTGGTCCCTTCAAAAAAAATGGGAATATAAAAAAGATTAAATTAAAAGGCCAAACAACAACAGCTTTAAAAGTTCAAAATTAATCATTAAATACAGTCACCAACGTTTTTGAAATCGTTTTTGGCAAATATATGATCCACCGTTTGAATGATAGGCCTATGCCTGGGAATTAAAACTTTGGACATGTGTTCTTGAAGAAACCTGGGTTTTCCTTTCGCATCGCGCGTATCTCCGAATGTAACGTTCACAAACGTCATACAATCACCTTAAAAAAAAAAATATTGCATTTAGTTTTTTTTTTTATTAAAAAAAACCGTACTCAGAACTAGTCCCCCCCCCCCCCCTTCCCCTTTTCCCTTTCTTCCCCCTCAACACATTCCATCTAATTTTTGGCTATCTTTGCTCTGTCGGAGACAAATTTTTCGATCTTGAAATTATTTAAAAATGGGCCTAATTGTTATGATTTTCTGCCGCCAATTGTAGTCAATACATTGGCCACGGAATTTTAAAAGTCCAGAAAAAAAATAAACAAATAGCAATAAAGCTTCAAAATTTGACTCAGGCAGTGCTAGACAGATCACAAGGGAGCGGGGATGAGTTGGTGGTAGTAGGTCAATTTTATAACAATTAATAGACCAAGCATTGTCTAATTTAAAAAAAAAATAACCCGAGTAGAAGTAGGATTAAAATGAGTATTAAAATCGGAAAAATGTTGTACTTATCGCCATGTCTTCTCCGAGTGTAGGATTCGAGTTGCACTTCGATTTGGGGTCGAAAGAGTCTTCCACGAATCTTTTCAGAGCTTCTTTGCTTAAAACGTATCCGGGTCCACCAGTCATCCAAGTAAACTTAAATAGAGAATTGTGTTTAATAATAACCACATTATTATGCGCGCTTATTTATTAGGAGATTGGACTCTTAAGTTATCTATCTTTTGTTAACAGTGTTTTTGGGCTTTATATTAGAGCTCTCAAATCTCGCTTTGAATCTTTTTCGCAATTAAATCTGTAATTTAATTAAGACCATGTGTATGCTTTGAGCATTTGTACAAAGCATAATCCAGAGGTAATTTAGCACGCTAAATGTTTGCAAGGTACTACCTGTAAATTAGCACCTGAGGGCGCTTTGCAATGTCACAATTACCGCTAATTGAAGGTGAAATAAAGTTTGTTTAACAAGTTAAAAGGAGGCGCTTTTTATAGAGTTGTGTTCCTCTCTCTCCAACTCTTTCTCTCAGTTGATGTGTTGTTTTAACTATTTTGAGTAATGATTTGGTTTATAATTGAGAGGAGGGGGGGGGGGGGGGGTTGATTCAGAGCGAGGGTCTGAGTGTGTTCTTATTTGCGCCGTAATCACCTCTACATTATTTTGACGAAGGATAAATTGTTCTCCAAAGTAAGCCGGAAGTGATGTGTCTTTATCCAGTAGAAATAAGCGTAAGTTTTCCGTGACTAAATAAGTATCGTCGTCTGCTTTCACGAACCAATCCACGTCGTCGAAGTAGTTGTCGTAAGCGTGTTTAAACCCAGCTTTGGTTTTAGACCACAAAATTTTTCGTGACTCCTCTCCCTCGTAAAGCACCGTGGTTACCGAGGGATCGTCTTCGTAGACCACTCTTTCGGTGCTGACGAAGTAAAAGACGTTGCACCTCTGCCCCCAAGTCTCTCTCACGGCTCGAGCTTTACTCTGGTGGTTTTTCGGTTGGGTCAAAATTAAACACAAGATCCGGATTTGTTTACCCAAAATATCCGCCAATTCAGTTTCATTACCACCATCTACAGTGGAAAATATTAAACATTACACATTCTACTCAGTAAAGTTGCAGAATATCAAGGATTGTTTGTGTTTACAGTAGTTTTAATCTTTGCGTGAAAGCTATTTGGAGTATTATATTGAGAATATTGTTTCAGTTTACAACAATTGAGGCGCCCAGTTCCATTCATTTATTTTTAGACTTAGATCATTTTAAATTACCATACGCTTCATTCAATGTGATTACTGTTTAAAAAACAACGGGACAGTTCCTAGTAACAGTTCTGTAACCATAGAAGTGGAACCGTGTTCAGCTGTTTACGAGACAAAATGAATAGGAAAACAATTGTATTTAATGCGTTCTATGCAAGCGAGTATCGTCTTACTAACGTGCAGCGGAAACATGTTCCAAAGCTTTTTTTTTTATTATTATTATTATAATAAAATGATTTTAAAAAAATGACCCACGTACTTACCCGCATATACTGTTTCTTGCGAATCATTGGTAGGTCCACCAATTAGGTTTAAAAAGTTTATCGGTTTATTATTTTTTAGAGCAGAATTTGATGAACTCCAAACCTGACGTTCCAAATTATTGGATTTGCACGTTCGAGCTGCGTCGAATTCATTTATAAAGTAATAATAAATGATCGTGGAAGAAGTTCCGAATAACGTTCCTGCGAAGAAAATAGGATGCACATGCAAATTCCAAATTCTAAAATAATTAAAAAAAGGCAAAATCAATTTCATACCAGTATTTAAATAGAAATAATAATTTTTTTAAACAATGTACGCTCGTATATGTGGGTTTTTTTTTTTATATAGCCTATATAATTATTAGAAAACGTTTGGCCTTTAAATCACCTACTACCACTACCAGCTCATCCCATCAAATACTGTATTTGGTTTTCATTGGCTCTGCCTGAGCTAAATTTTGATTCTTTAATGTTGTTGGTAGCCTACATATTATATTTTCTTATGAACTTTTAAAAATGCGCGCAAAAGGCTGTTTTTGAGTTTGCGCCACCGAGTGTGATAAATACAGTGGCGGAATTTCAACGTTTTTTGGGCACTTTCAAAGTTTAGAAAACATAAGCCAATAGAATTATGAAGCGAATTATGACGCGGTTTATCTCAGACAGAATTAGTTGGTACTGTAACTCATAAGTCATCCTTATTACGATTCAAAATCCAAACGTTCTCTATTGAAAAATACGATTCTACCCTAGTAGAATTCATTACAGAGAGTTTTGTAAACAACAAAAAAAGGTAATCGATAAGGCGTTTATTTTATACGGAATACATTATTGTGGTTATAATTATTATTTTTATTATATAATAATATTACTTTGATTCGGAAGTGGTGATCAATAGCAATGCAACAAACAAAAAAGAAAGGTGCACCGCGACTTTCATTTTAAAGATTTTTGATTTATTCCTATGGAACTGATACCGGTAATCAAAATACAAAAACAAAAAAAAAAAAAAATATCAGAAAATGTTAATGTGTACATAAAGCTAATCGCTAATTTATATCTCTATACAGTATACTACCGCCGTTAATTATATAATATTTAAAATAATAATAATAATATTATAATAAATAAATCTTACTTTGAATCAGATATTGTAGTGACCAACAACAACGTGAAAAACGCCAAAGCAATTGGTGCTATATATATATATATATATATATAATTATGTAAATGCTATAGTAGACTATTTGAGTAAAATCTATTCTTCAATCGTTTACCATGTGGTTCGTTTGTTTGACTTTTTTTTTTTGAATTATCAGAAGACGATAGCCCCAAAATAACACAAGTGTTTTTTTTTATATTAGGCCTATAATGAAATTGAGTGACTGTCTGTCTACATAATAAAATCAGAATTGGCATAACCGTGCTTTAATTGTGAAACCATGACATTTTTTTTTTATTCATTTATTTTCGTTTTATTCGTAATGCAATCGTTTTCTCTTTTCATAATGCTGAAATGAAAATAACTGGCGTTGAGTTGATACATGTTACGTGGTCAGCAATTTAAAATTTTAATAAATTTATTTAAAAAAAAAATAAAATAAATAAAATAAAATAAAACGGTGTAGTGAAATGAAAGCCAGCGATGAATTAACAAGGCAAATATATATCAAAATGTCAATTTAATTAAAACGTTATTTAAAAAAATATGGGATTTAAAAGTTTATATGTAGGCTTACAGTACTTCTCAAAATATTTTAAAAAAACAGTTTCGAATTTTAGCCCTGGGGTCTTATACTGTACAGGGTAAAAGACGGTGTAGGTTAACAGTTGTTGTGATAATAAGAAAGAAGTGGTCCTCCATTTCATCACCGCCCATTGCTCAATTTCATATCCAAAACGAGCTCAATTGTTGAAAGCCCTTTATGAATTCCTGCGGCCGATTTGATAAATATTTGAAAAAAAAAATTTTAATACGAGACGAGCGTACCAGCTAGGCGCCAAATTTTTAGGGAACATAGTGAAATTTTAATAAAAATGTGCGAAATAATGCGTTTGAATTACGTCAACTGAATACGATAAGCTTAAGGGGGAAAAAAAATGCGAAAAGGTTATTTTCCCTCTCAACACCTGTAATCGTAGCGAGAAAAAAAGTGTTGCGTTTATTTACAGATTGATTGATGATAATACTAGTACAGTGAAATTGCAAATATAATCATAAACTCACACACATATGCAAAATAAATTTTGAAAGACCGCTAATAATAATTATTATTATTTTCCTCCTGGTCAGACAATGAAGCCAAAAAGAACCTCAAAAGTTGGACAAAATAATAATACAGTATGCTACTGAAGTACATAATTTTTTTTTTTTTTTTTAAAAAACAAAAACAAACACACAACAACAAATTGCCGATGATTCGATTGGTTGTTTTTGTTTGTTTTAGAAAGATTTGTTTTTGTTGGTTTTTCTAAATTGTTCTAGAAAATGCTTTATAACAATATTAATTCTTATTATTTTAAATACTCTCCTAATACAATGGGGAATTTTGGATTTAAATTTTTATAAGTTTTTGTTAACAACTTTGTTGTTGATGTACAATCGAACTTCGTTTTCGTGATTAACGCCGGAGAATTTCGAATTTATTCCGAATGGATAAACATTATAAATGAGAAATTCAATGATTCTCATCATACTCTCATTGACATAATGACACAAAAAAATGGCCAAAATTTGTTCTTTTTCCGAAAAAAAATATTGCGCTTCGCAAGCTCGGCGCTTACTTATTAACAGATTTAGCTCTCCAAAAAATGTAAACGTTGTATTGTTGATATGTGGCTCTTTTGACTAAAAAGGGTTGCCGACCACTGATCTAGTCTAACGAATATAATTAATTTAAATTATTAATTTTGGTAATTGGGGCCTTTTTTTTGTGCTCGCTAACCCTGTTACTCAAACCTGGCTACGCCGCTGAGTGTATCATTCCTAAATCTTCAAAAAAAATTTTACGAGTGATTTGGGGAATTTTTATACTGTAACTTATATTAATTCCTGTAGGAGTCGACTGTAATAGAGACTTGCGTTCTGGCTTTGTTTTACATAGCTAGTGAAATCACCGGACGGTGGCCTAGGACGGTAGAGTAATACACTGTACAAAATAATTTGCAGGGCTCGCTGTTTTGAGGGGCCTGTTTTTCCCACTACAAATTTTCATAATAGCATTTTTTGCACACAAAAAAAAAATGTTTTTGTTAATGTGGGAAATGAACAAACGCTAGTTATTTTAATCAGGCGCAAACTAGTGGCTTATGTAAATAATAAAGTAGAACAATGTGAGTAGCTTAAATTTACTGCGTTTATTTATCTAACCAAAACGGCTTCAGCACAAGTGTTCTGATATTCATAATAATTTTTTATTTGACAAAAAAGTCTACTTTTTTCTATAGTATAAATTAATTATTTTTATTTAATTTGGGGGGCGATTTTGTTACACTACAATAATAAAATATGAATATCATTAAGTCAAATACATCTCCTGCACAATGGGGAATTTTGGATTTAAATTTTTTGTGGTTTGATTAACAATTTTGTTTCTTAAATAAAATAAAATTTCGTCTTTGTAATTAACGCCCGAAAATTTCGAATTTATTCCGAAAGGATGAACGTTGTAGATTAAAAATTCCAGAACTCGCATCATGTTTGCATCGACATAATGCATACCTATAATGGAATGACTGCAGCAATTTTTCCCCTGAAAAAAAAAAAAAAGAAAAGAACAACTAATTAAAAAATGTTATGAAAATTTAAACTTTTAAGAGATTACTAACATATGCAACGCTGTCTTTGCTAGCAACATCATTATCTAATTTCGGATTGCGAGCATTTAAATGGTTGGCCAGGGTTGTTTGCAGGAATCTAGGTTTGCTTTCAGCATCTCGCGCATCTCCAATTTCGACTTTAACTGATTGCAAACAACGAGCTAAAATACAATAACAATTATTTTTGTCGCTTTATTATATTTTTCACCCCAAAAATTGGGAGCACACGCAGTGCATTGTTCGAAGGGTGGCCCCCACTATAACTATACTTCTGGCTTAGGTATGGGTGGAATCGTAATAGTTTGTTTTGAAAATAAATATTTAAAAAAATGTGTAAACATGCGTATTTTCTCACTCATTTCCATGTCTTCCCTTCCAATATGTATCCGATTGCAGCGTGTTTTCGGATCAAAAGCTTCTTCCGCCAATCGTCTCAACGCTTCTTTGCTTAAAATGTACCCGGATCCACCGCTTATATACTCGCTCTGTAAAATTTACATTTATAATTAACTATTTCATTTTTTTTGCCCTCCTCGAGTACCTTGGCTCTATAACCGACGAATCTGTGTCCAAAGAAAGCCGATAGTGAGGTATCCTTGTCCAGAAGAAACATACGCATGTTTTCCATAACTAAATAAGTATCGTCGTCGGCTTTCACGAACCAATCCACATCGTCGAAGTGGTTATCGTAAGCGTGTTTAAAGCCAACCTTAGTTTTAGACCATAAAGAGCTTTTTGACTCCTTTCCCTCGTAAACCACCGTGGTTACCGAGGGATCTTCCTCGAGCACCACTTTTTCGGTGCTGACGAAGTAAAAGACGTTGCACCTCTGCCCCCAAGTCTCTCTCACGGCTCGAGCTTTACTCTGGTGGTTTTTCGGTTGGGTCAAAATGAAACACAAGATCCGGATTTCTTTACTCAAAATATCCGCTAATTCAGTATCATCTTCTACGTAGGAAAAATTAAGTATAATTAATCGTTTTCTTTTTCTTTTGGAATTTAGTAAAACTACTACTTACCCGGATAGTTATTGGCAGTTTGATAAGCAATAGGAGCGATTAAATTTAAAAAACTACTCGTAACGTTTTTTTTCAATTTGTAATTCAACCAAGTAGAAATGATGTTTTTCTCCTGGAAACCGTTCCAGCTAATTTGTACTATTCCAGATTGGAGCATGAGAAAGTTGCATAATATGGTAAAAGCTAATCCTAAAATAGCTCCGATGAAATAACGAGACCATAAACGCATTTTTAGAATAAATAATTTTCTATAAAAACGAATATAATAATTATTATGGTTTAATGCGAGATTATAAATAAAGCGAAAATAATAATTAAAAGCTAACGATACTTTTTACTTAGCATAATAATAATGTTATTAATAAACCTTACCGTACTTTGAATCAGATAATATAGTGAAGGGTTCCTTCGGCTTTGTGGTTAGTTAGTTAAATGTTTTCGTATCTAACGAAAGCAGTATCAACACAACTGTTTCCGGTCGACTGTCAACAATGTTTGAAAGAGGGGTTCTCGTACTTTTTATTGCAATTCATCAGTTGCTTCCCTTAAAAATAGATTCTGATTTAGGTCGTTAGCGCCACTTTTCGAGTTTTCGAACCTAGATTACATTGAAGTAAAAATCACGTTCTCTATATTATAACAACAGGAAAGGTCGTAAGCAACACATTTTTCCCTTAGTTATAGGATGGCAAAAAATGGTCTTAGGTGACATTTGACGAATCCTGTGAGTAAGAGTAGGTCTTAAACGACATGATGATAAAATTATTTATTTTATTAAAACGATGTAATTGGATGAAAGCCAGTGATACATTAACAAGCCTAAAAAATATCGAAATTTTATTAAAACTAAAACTATTTTAATTTATATGGGCTACTGTTGGTTAAAAATTATTTTCACTTACAGTAGTAATTTACATTTTTATTCATTTATTCTTATAAATTATATTTTTTCTTCTTTACGAATGTTACGGTATCTTTAAGAACATTTTAATTTGATAGCTAATTGGCATAAGAAAATCGAATACCGGTATGGTATTTTTTTAAGAAAAAAAAAAAATATATATTTTTCAAAACATTTTAAAAAGAAAACAGTTTCGAATATTAACCCTATGTCTTATACTGTATATACATGTTGGTAAGAAGAGAGAAGTGGTCATGCATTTCACTGCTGCCCATTGCTCAATCTCATATTATGACAGGATATTTCGCATGTGGATTTTTTAAAATTTTACTGACATTTCTATTTTTTAAATAATCTAAAATTTCGTTTTTTGGTTGAACGCCGGAAAGTCGGTGCTTTCTTCCGAATGGTTGAATTTTATGAATAACAAAATCCAAGATTCTCATCATTGATTCGTCTATGTGATGAAATCCAATATACGAATCACTGCAGCAATCTGGTCCCTTCAAAAAAAAAAAAAAAAAAGGGAATATAAAATAGATGAAATTAAAAGGGCGAACACCAACAGCTTTAAAAGTTCAAAATTGATCATTAAAATTAACCAACGTTTTTGATATGAACTTTGCTAAATTTATAATCCCACGCATTCGGGTCAGGCCTGGGATTTAAAGATTTGTCCATTCTACCTTGAATGAACCTGGGTTTCCCTTTCGCATCGTGCGCATCTCCGATTTTAACGTTCACGGAAGTTAGACAAATACCTTAAAAAAAATATTGCATTTAATATTTTGTAAAAAAAAAAAAAAAAACATTATATAATATTATACTGTATACAGTACTAGGGGCATTTTTAAAGCCGGTAACGCTTGGTTTTTGGATAGCGATAAAGGTCATCTACTACCCCCCGATTCATTGCCGCTACTTTTGGGGCATTTTATCTCTGTCTGAGACAACTGTAATATTCTACCAATGAAAACTCTATAACAATATTTAAAAAAAAAAAAATAGAAATAGAGTTTTGAAATTTGGCTCAGACAGAGCTGGACAAAACTAAACTTAGCTTGGGATGAGTTTGTGGTAGTAGGTCACCTCTATCACCATTCAAAGGTCAAACAGTGTCTTATTAAAAAAATGATCCAAATACGCGTAAGATTAAAATCGGAAAAGTGTTCTACTTATCGCAGTGTCTTCTCCAAGTGTAGGATTCCTGTTGCACTGCGATTTGGGGTCGAATGCGTCTTCCGCAAATCGTTTCAGGGCTTCTTTGCTTAAAATGTATCCGGGTCCGCCACCATTCCAGTTAACCTTCGATTTAATAGAGAATGCGCTTAATAAAAGCCACGTTATTAGGTATGTTTACTTCTTATTTTAAACAATGCTTTAAACAATGCTTATTTTATGCTTAACTATAGCATAGTGCTCTCAAATCTCGCCTTGAATCTGTGATTTAAATGTCACCATTTATCCACTTGGAATTTTTTTTTTTTAATTATTGATTTGAACAGTAATTTACTTAGGTAATTAACAGGGTTAATTTAGCCCGCTAAATGTTTACATTATTTTCCTCTATCTATCTCTCTTCTCTTTCACTCTCAGTTGATATGTGGTTTTTAAACTATTTTGAGAACTGATTTTGTTTATGTCGGACTATATTCTTATTCGCGTCGAACTCACCTCTGTGTGATTTTTATCTTCATTTTGTTTGAAAAGGTGTGCTCCAAAGTAAACCGGAAGTGTAGCATCTTTATCCAGTAGAAATAAGCGCAAGTTTTCCGTGACTAAGTAAGTATCGTCGTCTGCTTTCACGAACCAATCCACGTCGTCGAAGTGGTTATCGTAGGCGTGTTTAAAGCCGGCTTTAACTTTAGCCCACAAAAGACTTCGTGACTCCTTGCCCTCGTAAACTACCGTGGTTACCGAGGGATCGTCTTCGTAGACCACTCTTTCGGTGCTGACGAAGTAAAAGACGTTGCACCTCTGGCCCCAAGTCTCTCTCACGGCTCGAGCTTTACTCTGGTGGCTTTTCGGTTGGGTCAAAACCAAACACAAGATCCGGATTTGTTTACCCAAAATATCCGCCAGTTCAGTTTCATTACCACCATCTACAGCGGAAAAAATAAAAACTTAAAACATTATGAGGAGAATATTGTTTCAGTTTACAGCAATTGAGACGTCCAGTTCCTTTTTCAAATGCAAAATTAAGTTTTATTATTCGAAAAAGTTTGACTTTTAGTCTTAGGCCGTTTTACATTAATACGGACCTCATTTTTTTATTTATTTAATGTGATTACTGTTTAAAAAGCATTATGCACGGTGTGAGCCTATAAAAGCCACGGGGCTGTTTCGATAAAGCTTTGTAGGTTTAGGGAAGCTATTCGCTAAAGGAGACCCGACCTTTTCTAACCTTAATAATAGCTTTGTAACCATTAAGTGGAACCATGTTCAGCTGTTTACGAGACAAAATGACTCTGTTTTGTTGCGTCATTTGAAAATCCACTTGAAAGGTTTCCATTATTTTGCAGCTGCGGGTCGGTTCAAACGCTGCGACTGATCAAATGTCTTACAGGGTAAAAAAATTCAAAGTTTTGTTAAAACTGCCTTATTATTTTTGTGGGACACCATGTACCGTGTTTATTCTATACAAGCAAGTATCGTCTTACTGCACTAACGTGCTGCGGAAACATGTTCCAAAGCTTTTTTTTTTTTTATAATGAAATGATAAAAAAAAAGTGACCCACGTACTAGCTTACCCGAATATATTTTTTCTTGCGAATCGTTGGTAGGACCACCAATTAGGTTTAAAAAGTTTATCGGTTTATTCTTTCTTAGAGTAGAATTTGATGAACTCCAAACCTGACGTTCCAAATTATTGGATTTGCACGTTCGAGCTGCGTCGAATTCATTTATAACATAATAATAAATGATCGTGGAAGTGGTTCCGAAGAACGTTCCTGCGAAGAAAATAGGATGCACATGCAAATTCCAAATTCTAAAATCATTAAAAAAAAAACCGCAAAATTAATTTAATACCGGTAATTAAATAGAAATAATTCTATTGAGCAATGTATAGGTGGGGCTTTTTTTTTACAATTATGAGAAAACGTTTGACCTTTGAATGACCTAGTATCTCCAACTTATTCCAGCTTATATTTTAATTCCTAACTCTGCCTGAGCCAATTTTGATACAGTACTTTAATGTTATTAACTTAATTTTATAGATTTTGAATTTTAATATTGTTCAGCTGTTTTTGAGTTTGTGTGCCATCGAGTGTGATAAATACATTGGCGTGGATTTCAACATTTTCCGGGCACATTAAAAGTCTAGAAAACATAAGCCAATAGCAACATAGTCACGTGGCAAAATTTATCTCAGACAGAATTCACCTAACCTAACCTATTCTATTCTAATAGAGGTTCGTTGACGCCTCTACCGAGCATGCAATGTATTTTGTTTTATTGAATAGTTTGTTAACTGTCATATTTATGTTCGGTGGGAATAAATAAAAAAATCTAAAAAAATCTAATCTAAAATTAGTTGGGATTATGAGTTGGTGGCTGTAACTCATAAGTCATTTTTAATAATTTACTATTTCCCAATATCCAAACGTTCCCTACTTAAAAAGACGATTTTTTACGGAATACATTATTGTGGTTATAAATTATTATTTTATTATAATCTTACTTTGATTCGGAAGTGGTGATCAATAGCAATGCAATAAACATGAAAGAAAGGTGCACCGCGACTTTCATTTTAAAGGTTTTTGATTCAATTCTATGGAACTGACTATCAAAATACAAAACAAAAAAAATATATATATATATTAGAAAATGTTAATGTGTACATAAAGCTAATCGCTAATTTAAATTTTAAAAAAGCACATCTACATCTAATTCATAATTTTAGATCACAATTAAGTAATAATTATTTAAATGAAAGAGTCAAGTTTTCACCCAGAAAGCTTACTCTATACTACCTCCGTTAATCATATAATATTTAAAATAATAATAATATTATAAATAAATCTTACTTTGAATCAGATATTGCAGTGACCAACAACAGCGTGGAAAAACGCTAAAGCAATAATTATTGCTGCTGTATATACCGTATATATTATATAAATGTTATAGTAGAATATTTGAGTAAAATCTCTTCTTCAATCGTTTAGCATGTGGTTCGTTTGTTAAGATTTTTTTTTTTTTTTTTTGTATTTTTAGAAGGCGATAGCCCAAAATAATACAAGTGGTTTTTTTATACAGTATATATAAAATTGAATGAATGTCTGCCTACAGAATAAAAGCATAATTGTGATAACCGTGCTTTAATTGTGAAACCATGACATGTTTTTTATTCATTTATTTTCGTTTTATTCGTAATGCAATCGTTTTCTCTTTTCATAATGCTGAAATGAAAATAACTGGTGTTGAGTTGATACATGTTTAACGTGGTCAGCAATTTAAAATTTTAATAAATTTATTTTAAAAATAAATAAATAAAATAAAATAAAACGATGTAGTGAAATGAAAGCCAGCGATGAATTAACAAGGCAAATAATATTATATCAAAATGTCAATTTAATTAACTCTCTAACTAAAACGTTTTATAAAAAAATATGGGATTTAAAAGTTTATATTTCAAAACATTTTAAAAAACAGTTTTGAATACGTGGTTTTTTGACACCTGCGTGTATGTAAAATAAATTTTGAATAATATGGTGGAAAGACGGTATAGCTGCGGTAAGGAGAAAGAAGTAGTCCTCCATTTCACCACTGCCCAATCTCATATTATTAATGGATATTTCGGATGTGGATTTTTTAAAATTTTGCTGACATTTCTATTTTTTAAATAATCTAAAATTTCGTCTTTTTGTTGAACGCCGGAAAGCCGGGGGTTTCTTCCGAATGGATGCATTTTATGAATAACAAATTCCAAGATTCTCATCATTGATTCGTCTATGCGATGAAATCCAATATACGAATCACTGCAGCAATCTGGTCCCTTCAAAAAAAAAAAAAAATATGGAATATAAAACAAATTAAATTAAAAGGGCGAACAACCACAGCTTTAAAACTTCAAAATCAATCATTAAATAACAAACGTTTTTAAAATGATTTTTGCTAAATTTATAATCCGCCGACTTCGGGTTAATGCTGGGAATTAAAGCTTTGACGGTTTTAGCTTGAAGAAACCTGGGTTTCCCTTCCGCATCGTGCGCATCTCCGAATTTAACGTTCACGGAAGTTAGACAAATACCTTAAAAAAATATTGCTTTAATATTTTGTAAAAAAAAAAAAAAAAAACATTATATAATATTATACTAGGGTCATTTTTTAAGCTGGTAACGCTTGGTTTTTGGATAGTGATAGAGGTCATCTACTATCCCCGACATAGCAATAGAGCCTCGAAACTTGGTTCAGCCAAACCTTAGCTGGGAGGAGTTTGTGGCAGTACATTACCTCTACCACCATCCAAAGGCCAAACAGTGTCTAATTAAAAAAATGATCCAAATACGCGTAAGATTAAAATCGGAAAAATGTTCTACCCATCGAAACGTCTTCTCCATATTTAAGATATTCATTGCACTGCGTTTTGGGGTCGAATGCGTCTTCCGCAAATCTTTTCAGGGCTTCTTTGCTTAAAATGTATCCGGGTCCACCAGTATTCCAGTTAACCTTCGATGTAATAGAGAATGCGTTTAATAAAAGCCACATTATTAGGTATGTTTACATCTTATTTTAAACAATGGACTCTTCTATTTACGGAAATTATCTATCTTTTGTAAACCTTGTTTTTATGCTTTACTATAACATAGTGCTCTCAAATCTCGCTTTGAATCTGTGATTTAAATATCACCATTTTTCCGCTTTGAATTTTTTTTTTAAACTTATTGATTTGAGTAGTTAAAAAAAACTTACAAAGCGCTATCTAGGGGTAATTTAGCACGCTAAATGTTTACATTAGCACTTGATGGGGCTAATCATTGTGGTAATTAAATGCAGCAAATGATATGTGGTTTTTACTATTTTGAGTACCGGTATCGATTTTGTTCAGGTGTGTGAGTTTCTAAGATTCCGAGCGAGGTCTGATTATGTTATTATTCGCGTCGTAATCACCTCTGTGTCATTTTTATCATATTTGAAAAATTTTTCTCCAAAGTAAACCGGAAGCGAGGTATCTTTGTCCAGTAGAAATAAGCGCAAATTTTCTGTGACTAAATAAGTATCGTCGTCTGCTTTCACGAACCAATCCACGTCGTCGAAGTGGTTGTCGTAGGCGTATTTAAACCCAGTTTTAGTTTTAGCCCATAAAATACGTCGTGACTCCTCTCCCTCGTAATGCACCGTGGTTACCGAGGGATCGTCTTCGTAGACCACTTTTTCGGAGCTGACGAAGTAAAAGACGTTGCACCTCTGCCCCCAAGTCTCTCTCACGGCTCGAGCGCTATTCTGGTGGTTTTTCGGATGGGTCAAAACAAAACACAAGATCCGGATTTGTTTACCCAAAACATCCGCCAGTTTATTTTCATTACCACCATCTACGGCGGAGAATATGAAAAAATTAAAGTAGTGTGAATAAGAAAAATTAACTTATTGTTTTATTTAGTCGTTTAATGAAAGCAATAATAAGGAGAATCGAATTTTAGTCTATAGCAATTAAGTTTCGTACGAAAATGATAACAAAAAATTGAAAATGACGACCCATGTCCTTACCCGAATATGCTTCTTCTTCCGAATCGTTAGTAGGACCAATCAGGTTTAAAAAGTTTTTTGGTTTATTATTTTTTGGCGTAGAATTCGATGAGCTCCAATCGTGGGAAGTATTGGGTTTGCTCGTTCGAGCTGCGTCGAATTCATTTACAAAGTAATTATAAGTAATCGTGGAAGTGATTCCAAAAAATGTTCCTGCGAAGAAAATAGGAAACACTTGTTTATTTTCCAAAATACAAATTCTAAAAAAAAAAATATTAAAAAAAAAAGCAAAATTAATTTAATGCCGGTAGTTAAATACAAATAAATTATTCTTTTAAATAATGTATAGGTTGGTCAATTTTTTATTTTCTTTTACCATTTAACCAACTCATCATCAACTCATCCCAGCTAAGAGTTGAACTTCTTAGCTCAGCCTGTGCTAGATTTTGATACTTTAATGTTTTCGGTATGTTTTTTATAGACCTTGAAAATGCGTGAAAACGTTTAAAATTGCAAGGCCCAAGCATCGACGAAAATGGGTCGCACCCAAAATTCACTCAGTTTAGGCCAAAATAAGTTCAATAATAATACAGTATTGTTTTAGCTGTTTTTGTGTTTCTGCCACCGTGTGTAGTCGCCAGATTGGCGAAATTTGAACAGTTTCAGGCGCTTTAAATGTCTATAAAACATAAACTAATAGCAATTAGAGTCACGAATCGAAATTTATCTCATACAAAATAAAATACTGTAGGAAGACTAAGAATAGGCTTTTACTGGGACGAGTTGGCGCTATAATGTACAGTAGTACGATCCAACATCCGAACGTTCCCTATTTTTAAAGTCGACTCTAGACAATAACAGAAGGTGTGTTGCAAACATCAAAATAAGGATATTGATTGATAAGGCATTTATTTTACACGGAATACGGTGCTATTATTATTATTATATAATTTTACCTTGATTCGGAAGTGGTGATCAGTAGCAAGGCCATAAACACGAAAGAAAGATGCATAGTTATTTTTGCTTTATTAATTATTCTATGGAACTGATCATCAAAATACAAAAAATAAGAAAAAAATAGTTATTAGCTTATATTCAATATGTACTTAATCCGATTTACGTGGCGCATAATAAATAATTATAGGCTATAATGTAAGTAGCGCGTATGGTTTTTTCTGCACCTGCACTATTACGTCTCTTTCATAATAAAACAAAGTAGGGAGTAACTTGCGAGGGAAAAATTAATAATAATATTACTGGTTTTTATAATTACTACAGCATTACAATATATTATATTAAAAAAAACAACTTGATTAAAGGTTTCGATTAAACAGTATCAGCGCAACTGTTTAGGATTAACTGTGTTTTAATAGTGAAAATATTTATTATTTTTTATTTGTTTTATTGCGTCCTTGGATTGCCCAATAATGTTCAAATAATTAAAATACGTGCTACATGGCATTGGTGTGGAATAGACAACATGGCTTACTGTACGTTGTCAACAATTAAAATTTTAGGAAATATTATTACCGTATTATTTTTTTTTTTAATTAATTTAATTATAAATAGTTCTTAAAAATGTCTCAAAACGTTTTTTATTTTTTTTGTTTTCATTCCGTGCAAATGACGGACGAAGCAAAAATGAACGCAATGGGTGTGGTTTATAGAGGACCATGCCCAATAAACAACACATATTGCGTTCATTTTTGCTTCGTCCGTCATTTGCACGAGATCAGTATATTAATGTCAACTTCCCCTTTTGAAAGTAATTTATAATGAGCTTAAATGTCCTAAATTAACTCAAGAATAAATATTTTTCTTGCTGTTTTTGAGTTCCTGCCAGTGACGCCACAGAGTGTGATAAATATATTGACGGAATTTTAACATTTTCTGTACACTTTAAAAGTCCCTAAGCCAATAGCGCAATGGATTCACGAAGCAAAATTTATCTCAGACAGAGACCAAGAATTAGCTCCATAAGTCAGCTTTATTACAATCCAATATCCAAACATTTCCTAATTAAAAGGACAATTCTAGCCTATAGTATATAACTCTCTGAATGCAGCGAAATTTGTAAACATCAAAAAAAAAAAAAAAAAAAGCGTTCGTTAGCGCGTTTATTTTATACGGAATATTATTTTTATATACAGTAGACTGTAATCTTATTTTGATTCGGAAGTGGTGATCAATAGCGAGGCAATAAACACGAAAGAGAGTTGCACCGAAAAAAGACGGTACTGTATATAGAGTGAAAAAAGTGGTCCTCCATTTCACCGCTACCCATATATTATGACAGGATATTTGGCATGTGGATTTTTTAAAATTTTTCTTACATTTCTATTTTTTAAATAATCTAAAATTTCGTCTTTTTGTTGAACGTCGGAAAGTCGGTGCTTTCTTCCGAATGGTTGAATTTTATAAATAGCAAAATCCAAAGTTCTCATCATTGGTTCGTCTATGCGATGAAATCCAATAAACGAATCACTGCAGCAATCTGGTCCCTTTAAAAAAAAAAATGGGAATATAAAAAAGATTAAATTAAAAGGGCGAACAATAACAGTTTCAAAACTTCAAAATTAATCATTAAATAACCAACGTATTTGAAAGGAACTTTGCTAAATTTTTCTTCCCACCAATTATTATTCTCACGAGGCTTGGGATTTAAAGTTAGGCCGGTTTTGCCTTGAATGAACCTGACTTTCCCTTCCGCATCGTGCGCATCTCCGAATGTAACGTTCACGGCAGTTAGGCAATAACCTTAAAACAATATTGCATTTAATATTTTGTAAAAAAAAAAAAAAAAAATACATTATATAATATTATACTGTATACAGTACTAGGGTCATTTTTTAAGCTGGTAACGCTTGGTTTTTGGATAGTGATAGAGGTCATCTACTACCCCCGATTCATTGCAGCTTTTTTGGGGGCATCTTATCTCTGTCTGAGACAACTGTAAAATTCTGCCAATGCATAGACTAAACTCGGCGTCAGAAATCGGCCCAACTTTTGAAGCCGTTGGTGATTTTCTGCCGTCGAAAATATGATCGATAGATTTACCGTGAAATTTTAGTGTTTTCCGCAAACTTTAAAAAGTCTATAAAAATATTTTAAAAAATTGCAATAAGAGTCTCGAAATTTGGCTCAGACAGATCAAAACTTAGCTGGGTCGAGTTGGTGGCCGTAGGTCACCTCTATCACCATTCAAAGGCCAAACAGTGTCTAATTATAAAAATGATCTCAATGCACGTAAAATTAAAATCGGAAAAATGTTCTACCTATCGCAGTGTCTTCTCCCATTTTAGGATTCGTGTTGCACTGCGAGTTCGGGACGAATGCGTCTTCCGCAAATCGTTTCAGGGCTTCTTTGCTTAAAATGTATCCGGGTCCACCAGCATTCCAGGTAACCTTCGATGTAATAGAGAATGCGTTTAATAAAAGCCACATTACTTCTTAATTTTAAACAATGGACTCTTCCATCTATCTATCTTTTGTTAATCTTGTTTTTATGCTTTACTATAACATAGTGCTCTCAAATCTCGCTTTAAATCTGCTTCGCAATTGAATCTGTGATTTAAATATCACTATTTCTCCGCTTTGAATTTTTTTTTCTTTTTTTTTTTCTTTCAAATTATTGATTTGAACAGTAATTTACAGGGGTAATTAACAGGGTTAATTTAGCACGCTAAATGTTTACATTAGCACTTGATGGCACTAGTCATTGTCGTAATTAAATCAGCAAACTACATGCACTTATTTTAACTTGGTAAAATAAGGATCTTTTCCTCTATCTCTCTTCTTTTTCAGTTGATGTGTGGTTTTTAAACTATTTTGAATACTGATTTTGTTTAGGTTTATGAGTATCTAAGATTCAGAGCGAGGTCTGACTATGTTCTTATTCGCGTAATATTCACCTCTGTGTCATTTTTATTTTGGAAAAGTAGCTCTCCAAAGTGAATCGGAAGTGAAGGATCTTTATCCAGCAGAAATAAGCGCATGTTTTCCATGACTAAATAAGTGTCGTCGTCTGCTTTCACGAACCAATCCGCGTCGTCGAAGTGGTTATCGTAAGCGTGTTTAAAGCCAATTTTAGTTTTAGCCCATAAAATAGTTTTTGATTCCTCTCCCTCGTAATGCACCGTGGTTACCGAGGGATCGTCTTCGTAGACCACTTTTTCGGAGCTGACGAAGTAAAAGACGTTGCACCTCTGCCCCCAAGTCTCTCTCACGGCTCGAGCGCTATTCTGGTGTTTTTTCGGATGGGTCAAAACAAAACACAAGATCCGGATTTGTTTACTCAAAACATCCGCCAATTCAGTTTCATTACCAACATCTACAGCGGGGAATATGAAAAA
The DNA here is from genome assembly GCA_034692225.1 of Polydesmus complanatus. NCBI lineage: Eukaryota > Metazoa > Arthropoda > Diplopoda > Polydesmida > Polydesmidae > Polydesmus > Polydesmus complanatus. Next base: position 26,959 of record JAQGAZ010001434.1, read on the forward strand.
ATTAAACAGTTTACTCAAGTGAAATAGTGTGAATAAAAAAAAAAATTAACTTGTTGCATTATTTAATTGTTTAATGAAAGCAATAATAAGGAGAATAGAACTTTAGGTTATAGCAATTACGTTTCGTACTAAAATGGTACAAAAAGGTGACCCGTGTCCTTACCCGAATCATTAGTAGGACTACCAATTAGATTTGAAAAGTTTATTGGTTTATTAATTTTTCGATTTGAATTTGACGAACTCCAATCGGGGGAAGTATTGGGTTTGCTCGTTCGAACGGCGTTGAATTCGTTTATAAAGTAATAGTTATAAATAATCGTGGAAGTGGTACCAAAAAATATTCCTGAGATGAAAATAGGAAACGCTTGTGTATTTCTTATAATCCCAATTCTAAAACAGTTTGAAAAAAATGAGAAATCAATTTAATGCATACTGTACTTGCATTTAGATAGAAATGATTTTTTTTAAAACAATGTATACGCGAGCCATTTTTTTTTTTTTTTAAATTTATTTATTTGATATATTTTTATAGACTTTGAAAGTGCGCGCAAAATATTAGAATCTCACGGCCGATATATATATAGACCACCCTCGGCGGTCAGAAACCCAAAAACGGCTCGAACCATCGGCTTATTTTGTATTAATTTTAAGATTGAAACCATTTGGATCTTAGTAATTTTCATTTGTCAAAAGTTTGGTTCGCTAATTACTATGGCCTAAGAATGGCTAGAATATGGCTAGAATAAGCCTAAGTTTTTTAAATTAGCTCAATAATAAAATTATCTTGCTGTTAGCGCAATATAGTTTAAGAATCAAATTTATCTCAGACAGAGACCAATAATTAGTTCTATAAGACAGCTTTATTACAATCCAATATCCAAACATTTCCTATTTAAATGACGACTCATCAGAAACGGAGCGTTCGTTAATGCTTTTATTTTATAAGGAATATTATTTTTATATTATTATTATTATTATATAATCTTACTTTGATTCGGAAGTGGTGATCAATAGCGAGGCGATAAACACGAAAGAAAGGTGCACCTCGACTATCATTTTAATAAAGCAAAATGAATTTTTTGTTAAAGGTTTTTGATTTATTTCGTTGGGATTGATCATCTACTGTACTGTAAATGCAAGAATATCAATAAACGGTTGATGCATTTAATGTGTACATAAAGATAATATGTTAACCATACGTGGCTTATATAACCTTATTAAAGCGTATTATTTTATCTGCACCTGCATTATTACGTCCTTCGTATCAATACAAAGCATACTACCGAGTAATTGCCAGCGAAAAAATAATGATAATACTGTATTAGTTATAATTATTAGGCTAGCATAAAAAAAAAATGATTAAGGTTTCTATTATTAATTAGGTTACATTATAAATCTTAGCTACGTTTATTAAGTTTATGTTTAATTTTTTATACTCGTAGTACTACCGGTAGTTTTAAAAATCGGGTTCTTGCGCCCCTCTTTCAACATAAATAAGCAACTTATAGTCCGAGCAGACTTATGCGCTTATGGCTGCAATCCTTTTAAGATTTTTGTTTACTGGTAAATAATATTTTGTAGAATACTTTGAATGAGAAAAGGTGAGCAAATAATAATTAAAGTAATGAAAATTATTTTTATTCCAAAAGGAATCGGGGCGAGGAAGGGAGTGAAACGTCATTCTATAGATTTTAGGCTGGGTTGAGAAGTCGACGTAACGTAACGATAACGCATGATGAGAGTTAACGACAATAATTATAATGGAACCGAAGAAGAGGCTTTTTTTTTTTTTTTTTGTATTATTGTATTATTTTTTGAATTAAAAATCGGGAGATAAAAATTTAAAAAAAAGCGCTACTCCGCTGGATACCCCATTCCTTCAACGCAATCCCCGGCAACGTCCTCATCGAAGAATGCAAACGACGTGTGTTCTAATAAAAATAAATAAAAAGTTTTTGATATGAAAATAGCCTAACCTTCGCTCGGGAAAGGTCAAAGAGACAAATGCACATGCTGAGCTCTACACTCACACACGCCCTCTTTAATTAAAAAAATAAAAAAAAAACAAAACCGAAGGTGAGAAATAAACAACAACAACCAGAAAAAAAAGTGCTAAAAATAACGCTACTCAAATGTCGAGCAGAGTCACAAAAAAAAAAAAAAAATTATCAATTTTTTCCAAGATTTTAATTGAAGAAAAAAAAAAAAAAAAATGTAAAAATTTTTCTACAGAAATTAAATGTACGGTATAAAAAACAAAAAATTAAAAGACCTCCAAATGGCCTTGTTTTTTTTTTCTCTTCTTCTTTCTTTTGTTTATTTATTTAAATATAACGAGATAAATAAATAAACAGTTAACCTGTTATAGAATATCAAAAAAAAAAAAAAGAATGTTTTTGTAAATGAAGTGCATGCATTTTGTTTCGTAAAGGTGAAACAGATGAAAATTCAAGCAGAGTGAGAGAAAGAGATTGGGAGAGACAGAGAGATTGAGAGGCCAACGCCTTCTACGTCATCAACGAGGTCAAATAGATATAACGAAATCTTTTTCTTAAACGAAACAAAAGAAGTAAAGCGATTGGCTAATATAATATTAAAAAAAGAGAGGAGCCATTCAGAGCCGGATCAGACCGAGGCCCGGCGGCTCACGAGTTACGGGAGGGCCACTCGCTGTTACAATTTCGACCACAATTGAGATAAACTTATCCATATTTGGAGATGGTTTTACCGTTTTAGGAAATAAATACCAGCGCAAATGCAGTTTTATGCAGTAAACACTCGCTTAAATGGAGTTTTATGCAGTAAACACTCGCTTAAATGGAGTTTTATGCAGTAA